>JAALXK010000191.1:0-82979 GCA_012977745.1 Fusarium anguioides | reverse complement strand
AACCGGTGGGGAGGGAGGTTGCTGTTGAGGGATGGAATTCGGCAGTGGAGGGCTTGTGAGTGTTGGTTGGGTTCAGAGTGAGAGTGGGAATATCGCTTTCTGATTCCGTTGATGGGTTGCGGGTAGCAGGCTCAGAAGCAGTCGATGCACCAGTTGGAACAGTATGGGCCTCAGTTTGACTGTCCGTGGAATCGCGGGTAGCAGCATCGCTACCAGTCAAAGACCTGGTTGATGGACCAGTAGTGTCGATAGCAGAGCGGGTAGATGGGCCATTTGTCTGTGTACCCGGCTCAGTTCGAGTTGAAGGTCCATCAGTGCTCTCCTTGCTGCTTACCCCATTCGATGTCGCACCTTTAGTCGGCGTGTCGATGTTAGAGGCTGTAGAGGGACCAGTAGCTGCCTGTGTAGGCGCCCCAGTTCGTGTTGACGGTCCTTGGGTATTCACGGCGTTGGATGTAGCAGATCCAGGTGAACCACTGGTACTAGCATCACTAGGAATATTATCTCCATTCCCAAAATCAATCTTGACATCATCAATAGTCTCAGGCGTAACTTGATTAGACATAAAGATGGAATCAACATAAACCGCCGCAACACCACCGACAGGACAATTGACGGCTACTGAAAAAGCACCTTGACTCTCAGGAACATCAGTCTGCTCAAGGACAGTATTCCACTCAATACCTGTTCCAATACTAAGAATGGTAGAAGTAAAGAATTGATGACCAGCGATGGAAGCGCTGATGGTGCAGACGTTGATACTGCTCGCTGTAATAATGGCGTAAAAGAAACGAACAGTATATTTCTTCCTGATGTTGAGATCATCGAGTTGCTGAGAGATGCTGACGATATTTCCAATTCCTCGCTTGCGGCTGGGGGGATTGTTGCTGGCGGTCATTTCGACACAGCCTGTTTCTTTGCTGCCATCGCCTGTGTAACCTTTGTTGGTGACGATTTCACATTGACCCTCGACTGTGTAGCCGGGGATGTTGGATGGGTTCTGGGCGTCTCGGATAGCGAAGTTTCCGTTGCCAATCTCATTCTTCACAACGAGAGGACCCGATGTTTGGATGGTAGTTGCGGCGGCTGTTGTTGTTGTTGCAGAACCTGAGGTATGACTTTTTGGAGGACTGGGCTTGCATCGACTAGCTAGACCGACGTCCAAGTTGGCGAAGACAGCCAGAGCCGACAAGGCTAGAGTATAACGCATGTCGAAGGCTTCGGGGGGAGGAGTCAAACGAGTGTAGGGGCCAAGAAGGCGTTAGAGGGGTTTGGAGAAGAGAAACGAGAACATGCGGAGAGCGAAATATTGACTGTTTATGGAGATTCTAGCTATGGAGACTGCCCCTAATCTAGTCAATATCTTGAGAGACCCGAATAAGTGGTTGAGCTAGTTCTTTTGCGCTATGTTGAGACTATCTACTTCAAGTCGCTGACTAGCCTACGCCTCGTGTTTTATCGTGAGCTGGAGTAGCCACAGGGGCAGGGCGTTCAGTTTCCACTACATCGGTAAAACTGTTGCATTATTAAAATAACCAAGAACGATCGATTAAGAGATAATTGTTATTATATCGTTAATTGCGACATTTTGTCTACGTTCCAATGTTCGGTGTCTTTACATAACCGTTAAATGTGAGAAAATTATGCCTGTCATCACTAACTTCAGCTGGAGACTAGCCACTAACCCCTGTCTTTACCAGTTCTGTCAAAGCCTGGAAGCCAATAGCGCACACACCTAACGTAAAGCGCTACAGACTATTTAATATTTTAAATGATCTTATCGGGTTATGGGTCGAGACCCTGATTTTACTACAGAAATGGCATTGGGCTCTTAAGCTCTTAATGAAAGTTGAAAATTGAGTTTAGTAAGCATGAAAACGCGCTACGCTTGTACAAATAAGTATTATCTAATGAATTGGGAGATTGCGCTTCACAACAAATTGATCCCTCACGATAGTACTGGGCCTACTTTACCAATGTCTGGGCTAGATGTAAAGATTTATTGCAATTAGTTTTATTGAGTAAATAACTTGTATTATTTATCTGCAGATCGCTTGTGCGAATATATTTTACTGCTAATGACCTTAGATGCATAATGCCTTGATTTTCTTTATAGATAGCGAAGCTAAGACTTTCATCAATTGTCTGGTCGTGACCCGCTACTTCCCCTACCAGGATAAAGCATAACATGCATAACATATTAAGAAAGGCCAACCGTAAGACAAGAATATAACCATATACTTATTTTCTCACTGTATAGCTAAATGTTAGCACTAGAATAGATAGGTAAATGACACAAGTAGTACTTTGGGCTCTCACCGCAAAGATTCACCAATCGCAGCGAAACAGCTTTTACATTCTCTAAATTTAAGAACTTGAAAAAAAAGTAACCTACCCTACTGATATCAGACGTTTGTACCTTCGTGAACAGCATATATCCTTGACCCTATTGTACATTTTAAACTGTGGATATACAATATAGTCTTTAGCTTTTGTCAGATAGGCTATTTCCGCATGAAATCAGTTCATTGCATAGCTTACGTGGTTCTCTAGGCGGATAAAATAGCACCCAATAGTTCATCGACGAGCAGTAGATTTTCCAGAGTTACTATAACGAAGGCTGTAGAATAGCAACGGGAAGGACAAAAAATCGAGCCAATAGTCACGGTGTTGCAAGTCAGAAGAGCATCGCCTACTTGACAGCACTGAAGCAAGGCCCTTACTAGGGCAAATAGATGCCGTGGGGGTTGCCCTTTCTCTATATGGCCTTGAGAACACCACTTGCAGGAGTGGGTGTTGAAGCTCTTAATAAAGGTTTTAGGTTTAGTAAGCACAATTAAATGCGACGCACTTAGAATAACAGATCATGACGGGATTATCCAATGAGTTAGTATGTTTGCGTTACACAGCATATTGACTCCTCACGGCACGGGAGGCCCACCAATGTTGAATATGCAGACCAAAGACTGATATTCTTCTAGTCATTCTCTTTTATTCATGATCACAACAATATTATGCCTCCGAACATCTATATCATTGGTCCTCAGTCCACCGGCAAAACGACGCTAGTCAATAAATTAGAGAGCGACCTAGTACATTGGTTCGCAGGGACATCAATCAACAAACCGCAGATTGTGCGCGAGGTAGCCAGAACCATTCTCGCGACTAGCAATTACTCTGCCGAAGACATCAAAGTCTCTGCAGCCAAATGTCTTGAACTACAGACGCTCATATTGGAAAGGCAGGCAACTGCTGAGACGCAAGCTCTCCAGAACTCTAGCTGGTTTATCTCTGATCGATCTGGCTTTGACACCCTGGTCTACACAACAAGATATGCTTCGCTTGAAGAAAGGAAACAGCTGCAGCGACTACATGCATGGATCGAGGTAAAGGCCAGAATGGAAATATCTTTGATTGTGGTTTGTGAAGCTGGTACACCTTGGTTGACGAATGATGGAGTGCGATTGATGCCTGAAAGTGATGAGGAATGGATGAAGCTATTTTATGAATTCTGCAGGTTGCTGGAAGAACTTGGTCTAGAGTATTGTGTTGTACCGCGAACCATGCTTGACCTGGAGGCAAGGGCGAAGTTCGTCCAGGAGAAGTGGGCTGAAATATACAACTGCACAAGGAACGACCAAGGTCAGCACGAAAAGCAGAGACAAAAGAATAATGCAGCTATACTATGAACAAGTTGGGGTATCTGTCTAGCTCTATATACTGGCATAAGCCCCTCTGGGGAATAATAGATCGTTGGGTCTTGCCCTTTGCCTACATAGCTTGGGGAACACCTCTAGCAGGCTTCCCATTACTATACGTCTCCATCTCAACCGAATACGAATAATCAGCTCTAATCCCGTTCTGTCCGTTAACCAAGATCCCCTTATCAGAATCATCATCGCTCAATCTCTCCCAACTATTCTCCCCGCGGACCACATGTGTAGATGTTATTCCCCGATCGGTAGGATTCGCAAAACCTCGCTTTGCTCCCCGGGAGGCGCTATCGCCTATTCTTCCACCACCGATGGTCACGAGGGTGTTCGTGTTGGGTGTGCTGGCTGATGTTGTTGTGTCTTCGCCGCGGGCTCGTTTGTACATTACGCGCATGGAGGGGAGGGAGGCGGCGATGCAGCCGATGCCGATTTCGACGCAGGAGAAGAGAACGATGTATCCGATGTAGTCTCGCAATTGTTAGCGAAGGTTGCTTAGAAACAGACAGGACTTGACGTACACTTTAGGTCCTCGGTTGGCTTCTTGTAGTGGGAGATGAATGGGGCGCGAGCAATTGTAGCTACGGATGCACTGTCGAAGTTTAGTGACAATTGATGAATGGAAAGGAGGGTGCGCTTACACTGAGGCAAGAGATAGAAGACAAGAGACTTGCAACTTCTTCTTGACCGACATCTGAGTCTTCCAAAGTAAAACACCGGGCAGAACAATACATGCAACATCGGTGATAATACTCGTCGCAGTGTTCGTATGGCTAATTGCAATAAGTGTCTCGACACTGGCACAAGTTCCTTTGCCCTCCAACACAAGATTAGTATGCCAATTCGCTTCGACAGGTCGACAGAAGGTAAGAATGCCGAAGAAGGTAACGCAGAAGGATGCCCATGTCAGAGCAAAAAGACCCCAGATGGAGTATCGGATAATGAGTATTGACTTTTCGGCGATTCGTCGGAGGGTAACGCATACGGATGTCTTGATCAATGCGACGGCGCAGACGTAGACTGTGATCCAGATAATGTAGAATTTCTGTGCTTCGGCTTGCATCCATGTATTCAGGTTCTCATTTCTCGAACCGATTCCAACTGAGATTCCATGGACAGCGAGACCCGTATCGGCGATGTAAACGACCTGCCGACAGATACCGTTAGGATAACATTCGATAGATCAAATTTGTTGGTACAAGGGGATGTTTCTTACCAGGCCAGCTAGAATAAGCCAATCATCTAAACCGAATGTATTGTCTGTCACACGAACCATGGTCCGAATACCAACGGCGATAGCAGCTAGACCAGCGAAGGCCAAGATAATGATAATCATTGCTAGTGGAAATCCCTCCCAACGGACACCTCTTGCGCTTTCGTCAATCATTTCGAAGATTTTGTGTCAACCCTTTGTTTCATCGACTGCTCTGCTCTCGGCACTGTTGTTTCTTATGGATTGGTTGAGCTAAAACTCATAAACCCAAGACAGATAAGCGGGAGAAGAAAACTCAATTTCACAAATGCGGTACTTGACTACTAGGGAACTGTTAAAATATCGAACCCGTACCTGCATGGATGATAGGGGTCATCATTGCCGATATTCAAGTATCAGTCACATGATCCACCTTGTCTCAGAATGACTCTCAGTAATAGAAAGAAGCAAATACCTAGTACTAGTCACGAAACAAAAAAAAAACCTGCCAAGAATCAATTGTTCGCATTGCTTGACGGTTACCTTAAAATGGGAAATTCTGGGTCAACATGGAGTTCGCCTTTTCTTAAGCAGATAAGATCTACAATATCATCCAACGGTTTCCTAATTAACCAATAGGAAGTTTCTCAAGGTTCAGGCCTGTCTTTCGGCAATTAGTTTGATGTACCGTTATGAGCGGGCCTGAGTGTTATCGCAAGTGGATTTTGTGTTGGGTTTGCGATCCTAATGGATCCTCGTATGATTAAATAGCTTCGAAAACGCGGCTTTTACATAGCAAGACTTCATAAGCCGGCTCCGCTATGGTTGTATTCCTGTTTACGCGTAGCGGGCCGGCGCTGATCGTATGATTAGAGCATTAGTTTAGAGAGCAAATTATCTTAGCGTTCAAATATTTGATCCTCTTGATAAGGCTGTTTAGCTTGTTTGCTAGTAAAATAAGGTCCTTTTTCCTAAGACAAGTCTTCCTTATTGACTTCTTAAATTTAAGCTGAACTGTAAAAATTTCACAAGAGTCTTGAATACGGAGTGTGATATGCAATCGATGGTTCGGAATGCGAATACTCGCATGATACAACTTCGCCTAAGTGTCATCGCTCCATCAAACAAGGCCATGATCAACTTTGATCATACCACTGGTAGCGATAACCGACATCTTTTAGAAAACTTACTTCTCTGAAGGTTCTGATGTATGCAAGGAACAGAGTGCTTACGATCCCTCCTTCTGCCGCATTGTGACATCACGAATGCTACATAACAATATTTGCATAAGTTCTTCAGCGGGAGTAGGATTCATAACCTTGGTGTGTATGTTACGTGAGCTTGGGTTAATCGCACCACATCGGCTAACGCGGATACCAGTATGTTGCCCCCTACTAACGTTGGTAGTCTTGCCGTAGTGTAGTTAAGCGACCGCCTCGAGTCTCGTTTCGTGCCGCGTATCCATTCCTAGAGCGACCGTTACATATCTATGAAAAGAAGTCGTCTATTGGCTCAACAGTGTCCCCATTACATCCCCATCCTTTCTTCCCAAAGGCCATTCTTCTTTTTGTGTTTTGCTTTTTCAAACCTCCTGCAGGAACTCTCGTATTGGAAATCCTCATTTCTTACATCATTTCGTTTTATCTGAAACCTGCAATCATGACGGGCCCACGAACCATCAATGTCAGCCCCATGGGCAGCGGTCAAGAGGAGATCTTTCAGCTATCAGACGTTGATCATCTCATGCCTAAGCTTTACGTGCATATGATTGAGATCTTTGAGTTGTCTCAAGATATCGCCAAAGAGACCATTGTCGACAATCTCGTTCGTGGACTAGAACGTACACTAGCCGATTATCCTATTCTCACAGGTCAGCTACTGTCAACTACCTAGGTCTTGTGACATTGGCTAAGATCTATAAATAGGAACACTTCAATTTGATAACAAGACCAAGCGTATTGTCGTGAAGAAACAACCGGACTCTTCATTTACGCTCCGCGTTAAGAGCGCAACTCATGATGATATCCCCCCCTTCTCTGTCCTCGACAAGCATGACTTCCCCGTCCATATCATTGACTCCCCCAAAGTTCTCCCCGACCAATTCGTTGGCGCCAACTTCCCCGTCCCAGGAAGTGACATCTCAGCAGATGGTCCTGCCGTCGGAGGTGCACAGATAACATTCATTGAAGGTGGTGCTATTATTGGTCTGGCTATCACTCACCAAGTCTGCGATGGACCGGGCTTTGAGAACCTCCTGACTGCTTGGGCCAAGTATACTACTATCTCTATCAAGGGTGACTCGATGAATGGACTGTCCAGTTCTTTATCTGAGGTTCCTCCCCGCACTATCTTTACAGCTGAGACTAAGCCAAAGATTACTGCTGAAGAGATGGAAACGCTGGTTGCCAAGTTTCCAGTTATGAAACTTCGAGATGGGCCTCCTGCTCCTCCTCCAGCTGACTTCAAGATGCCTACTGTTAAGACTCGCATTTGGCACTTCCCAAAGAGCAAGTTGCAACAGCTGAAGGCGCAATGCAGTGCCGGTCTTGAGAAAGGAACTTGGATCTCAACATATGATGCTATTCTATCCATCATGTGGCGAGCCACTGTCCGAGCAAAGTCACCACTTGTCAAGCCAGACCCCAGTGCTCTCTCTAAGGCCGTTCATGCCGTCAACGGTCGTGGCCGCGCTGGATTCCCCATCTCAGATCGCTATATCGGCACTGCAATCACCATGCCTCAGTCACGAGACTTGACTGTTGCCGAGGTTCTCGGTGATTTAGAATCAACCCTTCCCATTCTCGCCCAAGCAGTCCGCGGAAGTACCAACTCCGTTAACCCGGAATACATGTCCGATCTCGTCAAGTACGCAGCTGGATCTCCAAACCTCCAATGGTCCGAACTTGACATGCACTGGGTGCTAGGTCTTGACTGTATGGCTTTTGACTGGCATACTATGAAGTCATACCAAGCCCACGACTTTGGGTTTGGTAAACCAGCAGCGTTGAGATGGCCTCATCCTGGCTTTGAGGGATTCTTCTTCGTACTTCCTTCGAGAGCGGGCGTTAGAAATGCTGGTGAGGATGAGGGTATTGAAGTTTGTTTTGGATTGGAGGAGAGTTGTTTTGCGGAGTTGGAGAAAGATGAGGAGTTTGCCCGGTATGCTGAGCAGAGAGGTTTGGGCATCTAATCTAATAAGCTGTTGTATTTCTGTTTATCTTGGCAATATGTCTGATTCGATAACTATGCTTGGCATTACTGCTTGGTGTGCATGACAACGTGTTGGCTCTCTGTTGGTGCCAGGGTCGTAATAATTGTGGATCACCATGTAGATCATTACTGTAGCATGTGATCTCAAATGCGTGATTTAATTATTAATAAAGCTGTGCTGTAGCTTAATATAATATTGTCAAATATGGGAGCCAGTTCATCTCAAGTATCTCATTAATTTATGTTTCCAACTAGAATAATACCCCGCTTTAGAAAGAGTATCGCAAATATACAACTCGGGCCATGGCTCTCTGTTCCCGCTGCAGCACTCTTGAACAAGTCGATATCGCGACCGTTTCCAAATTTCAGCTCGCTCCAACTTTCGGGGAATTAGAAGCATCAGCTTCTGGTAATCGCTGCCCGCTATGCTCTGTTATCGCCTATGAACTACCTTATATAGCCTTTGAAATAACAGGAGCCCACAACCATGGAGATTTGATAGATATGCCGTCTCGGCCGGTTGTAGTTACAGTCCAGAATAATGACCCCCCAAGTCTTCGGATCACCTGTGGCAAAACGGAAATCAACCTGTCAGGCTGCCAGATTCCTAGTAGGACAGAGCACTGCAGATCAGAAGCCATGCAGTTAACATTATCGCAGATTCTTTTGAAAAGTATACCAGCAAACATGATTACCCCTCAGATATAAGCACAGGGTCTGAACGCAGTTTGGGACTCGCCAAACAATGGCTTGATACATGTGTCGCAACCCATGATGATTGCAATCGGTATTGTCCTACGCAAGGCCCTCTACCCACTCTCCCCACAAGAGTTCTTGACCTTGAGCCTGAAGATTGTGCCGCAGATCTAAAAATAATCATCACGCAAAGTCTCAAGGCTCATTACGTTGCGTTAAGCTATCGTTGGGGAAAGCGAGAATTTCTTAAGACGACCAAGGACAACCTTCAGCAACATCAAGAAGGCATTTACGCAAGGTCACTACCCCAAACCTTTCAAGATGCAATCATTATCTGCAAAGCCCTAAAATGCCGTTACCTCTGGGTTGACGCTCTATGCATTATTCAGGGCAGCAATGATTGGGATCGGGAATCATCCCGGATGCTACACGTTTACAGGAAGGCCTTGGTTACAATCTGCGCGCAAGGCGCATCGGATGTCTGGGGCGGTTGCTTTACGTCGCGAGACGCGCTTTCTCGACGCCCAGTCTTTCTACCAACTTACAGTAGCTTGGCAACTACAACTGCACCTTTCTTTTGGTCTCGTCGAGTTTCCATACCAAGCCCGACTGGACCAGTTGACGCTCGCGCTTGGACTCTTCAAGAACAAGCTCTTTCCGGGAGGTTGTTGTCTTATTGCGAAGACAGCGTCTTCTGGTTCTGCTGCACATCGAAACTATCCGAAGGCACGCCATACAAGCCTCCAGTTCGAGAGGATGAAGTCTTTCCAGATTTCAAGACTATGGTGCTTGATTACGAACGGAGACCTGTATCAAGAGTCCTCCGGTCAACAACACACAAACTTCGCAAGACGTACAATGGATGGTATTTTTTAATGAGACAATATAGTGTCAGAAATATAAGAGAGAGAACGGATAAATTGGTTACTATCTCCGGCCTCGCAGAGCAGATGAGTCGTATGCTCAACGACGATTACGCTTCCGGCCTTTGGAGGCGAGATCTTATCCGTGGATTGTTGTGGAAAACGTTACTAGATGAGGACCGTAAGACTAAACGGAAACCGTTACTAGATGAGGACTGGAAGACTAAACGATATCCGTTTTCGGGGGAAGGTTTTGTGGCCCCGTCCTGGTCATGGGCTTCAATGAAACAAGCCAATGTCCTGACTTGGTTTGGAGCTAATTTCGATCGTGGGATTCTCGATGGTTATCATCAATCTTATGATTACCCTGAGAGCTCGGGTGCAGTCGAAAGTCTTCCCGTAAGGGCCAGAACCGACATCGAGGTACTGAGCGTTCATTGCCAGCCTGTCACAAACAATCTTTTCGGTCAGCTACGCAGCGGAACAATTCGACTGAAGGGTTACGTACGGCAATACGGCTGGGAGGCTGAGGGTGATAGACTGTATGATGACAGCTCACCAGCACCGATTGGTAAAATAGAGTGGGATGAAGACTTTCCTCCGGACGATGATGCTGTTCATGTCGTATGTCTTTACATGGCTCGATATATTTCTTCTCGTGAAGAATATGCGGCTTTACAACGCATGTCTGAGCGCGAGCAGCGCTTTGGAAAGTGCGTATGCTTGGGGTTGATTGAGACTGGTGTTGGAGCCAACGAATATTATCGAGTTGGGATAGCTGAGATTGAGTACTGGCAGTGGGAGGACGATGTCAAGAAGGAAATCTTTCTTGTTTGAAGGTAATTTGCTAGGGTAACGCGCGTGATAAGCGAGTGAGTCAGACAAGTCAGTGACCCAGAAGTCCCTCATCCTATATCAATACTATTCGATCAGATATTTTATCACCACTTGGTCCGGCAGTTCTTAGTCATGCTACACTCAGCGATCTAAGCTCCCGGAAATTGGCGGATGCGTATACTTCCGTGAAGACTCCCGGATCCGACCCCGCATTTCGGCTCATGGCATAACGTGGGGCAGAAGATCCGGCGGAAGATCCGGCGGGTGGGTAGGATAGCTGTTCTTCTGATTCGTGATGAGTTGGCCGATATGTGGGATCCGGCTCTTATGATTGGATGTGAAATTCTTTTCCGGTTTAGCTTTCGGTACCGGAGGTCGTCTTCACGGTGTTGACATGATTAGTTTAGCTCAAGATTCGATCCGGCGGAAGTTTATAGCATTGCCGCCATATGCCGGAAGTGCTAAAACTAAATTTAAGACTTGGTACCCATCCTCCCGATTCTAAGGATCCAGATCGTGGCCTCGCTTACTTCTGTCCGTATCATTGCCATTCGAGATGGATTCCTTCGAATACAAAGCTAACCCTGCAAACATCGTCTTCGGGAGCGGCACTATTGCCAAGCTTCCCTCAATCCTAGCAAAGCTCAACTTGCATCGACCTCTGCTTCTCTCCACTCCTCAGCAGATCAAGCAGGCTGAAGATGTCAAGGAGCTTCTGGGAGGCGAAATTGCCGGCCTCTTCAGCGAAGCTACCATGCACACTCCCGTAAATGTTACGGAGCGTGCAGTTGCGGAGGCACACTCATTAAAAGCCGACTCAGTCGTGTCAATCGGCGGCGGCAGTACAATTGGCCTGGGCAAGGCTATTTCAGTCCGCACAGGGCTACACCATGTTGCCGTTCCCACTACATACGCCGGCAGTGAGGTGACACCAATTCTTGGAGAGACAGCTGAGGGCTTGAAGACAACACGATCAGATGCCAAGATTCTTCCCGGAACCGTCATTTACGATGTCGACCTGACCCTGACTCTCCCCGTCGGTATGAGCTCGACAAGTGGTATCAACGCCATTGCACATGCCGTGGAAGCTTTGTATGCACAAAACGGCAATCCAATCATCGACATGCTCGCCCAGGAGGGTGTCAAGTCTCTTGCATCCGCTCTACCGCAGCTCACCTTAGACGCAACTTCGGGATCTGCGCGGTCTTTGGCATTGTATGGTGCATGGCTCTGTGGAACTTGCTTAGGCAATGTCGGAATGTCTCTACACCACAAGTTATGCCACACACTCGGGGGCAGTTTTAATCTGCCTCATGCCGAGACACACACAATTATACTCCCTCATGCGCTGGCATACAATGCTCCAAAAATCCCAAAGGCTATGAAGATGCTAGCCGAGGCTCTACCAGATAGTGATGGCGACGCGGTGGAGGGCCTGAATAAGCTGCTTAGCGCGCTCAATGTTGAAAGGAGCTTACAGCATTTTGGATTCAAGGAGAGCGATATTGATAAAGCGGCCGACATTGCGGTTTCCAAGCCGTATTGGAATCCGCGTGAGGTCGAGCGCGATGCGATACGGGAGCTGATACGGCGAGCGTGGGCTGGAGAAGCAGCGCGACCTGACATGTAAAGATTAATGGCTATTGAACATAGAGAGATTAAGAAAATATTTAACAGTCTGAATTGGTATGGACGTGGCCTGAGCAGCAGAAATCCTCGCTAAGAGTCACTGACGGCCCTTATTTTCATGGTTTCTTGTATCCCGATGAGATGAGACAAGAAACAGTCGACATGGTAGCCTTTCTACTGTCTTACTGGAACTCCTGGGACAATCTCATGCCAGCGCTATCTTTAGATGTGTCGCAGGGTCAACTGCAATTACCAACAAAGGAACTGCGCGATGCCGTGATGGCGTGATGCCAAGGTGCCAAGGTGCCAAGATTCATGTAGGGTAATTCCATTGGCAGAGAAAGTTTATCGCATATCAAACCCATGGCTTAACCGAACCTCTGCCAGGTATTAACCGCCTCCCTTAAGGACATTACAATGTAACATAAAAAAGACTGACAGGTATCGTATCCCCATTGTCCAAGCTAAGCCACTGCCCGCGTGTCGTCACAGTAACAACATAATACGCTAGCAACACCAACTGCGAACCAACAACTCTAATTCCAGTTGCTTATCTGCTTTTTTGGCTGAAGCATTGACACCAATTGATCTATTACATTATGTAGGTGTTTCCCACGTGGAAACATCTAATTGACCCCTCATCACCAACCCAACCAAACAGTTCAACATGGCATCATCTACTGAGCAATCACAGCCCGATATAGTCAACTTTGAAACACGACCGCGGAAAATCTTTTCCAAGACCCGCACAGGTTGCATGACATGCAGGTATGATTCGGTTCGAGGGATTCGAATCCTAGCTTGATCACTAATCTTATCTAACCGCTCAGAGTCCGAAAGATAAAATGCGACGAGTCCAAACCAAGCTGTCGACGCTGTTTAACTACAGGTCGGAAATGCGATGGCTATGGAGATCGACGAATTCCTGACCTTAAGCCCATTTCGAGGCCGCTCAACAATGATCTTAGGATTGAGTTGAGTCTTCATGCTTTTGATTATTACAGAAATCATGTCGCTGTTAGTATTGGCGACGTGGTTGATAGGGACTTTTGGAGTGATGTTGTTTTGCGACTTGCGCCGACTGACCCCGCCATACGATATGCTATATCGGCCATTAGTATGATGTATGCCGAAAAGACACAGCCCACGAAAGAAGTGTCATCCAATTTCAAACAAGCGATAATCGACTATAACAAAGCTATTGTCGCTGTTCGATCATGGCCTCCTGGGACTGAGTCTACTGTCAAGCCTTTGCTTGTCTGTCTTCTCTTCGTCTGCTTAGAGTTCTTACTTGGACCAAATCACCACAATGCCGCGAGGATGCACGTTATACAAGGACGAAAGCTTCTATCCAAGATCAAGAACAAAAATACACCTGGTATCGACATCATTCGACAACATATAACTCCAATTTACATGCGCCTAGCATTCGTCGGAACAGAGAGAGCTGGCATTCCTCATCATCTTCTCAAATTCGATACTGTGCCTGGAAAATTTGCCTCTCTCCCAGATGCTCAGTATATATTACACTACATCGTCGATCAAGGCTTCCTACTCGTATGGGACGTCAAGACGTTAACCTCAAATGAGAAGAAGGCCGAGAAACCGGGATTTGTGCCAACAGAAGTGGTACACGATCTTCCTGATGAAATTCAAGCCAGAAAATCACAGATTGACGGTTATTTAACTGACTGGCGACATGCATTTGATGCATTCCTTGCCTTCAGCGATCTCAACAGACAGGCTATGAGAACAGCCAACCTTCTTAGTCTGAGACAACACCTCATCAGGGTGTTTATGGACTCCATGGTCTCTGGATCAGATTATACATGCGACAGAAACTGGATCTACGAAATTGCCACGGCTGTTGATGCTGCAGCTTTTATTGTCAAATATGACAATGAGAACCTCAAAGGTCCATCAGTCACCTTTGAAAGCGAGGTCAATGGGCCGCTATACTGGGTATCGGTCAGGTGTCGCCATCCTGTCATACGGCGAAAAGCAATGGACCTTCTATATGAGCGCGCAAAAGCAGAAAGAGTTGAGAGCTTGACAGTAATGAAGTACACACTTACCATGGCAACGAGGATTATCGAAATAGAAGAGGACGGACTCGAGTTACCAAAAGGCGTTCGACCTTTTAAGGAGAGATCACATTTCCGAGTCGTCAGTAGCGAAGAAACAACCGAGCCAGCAGAGGATTTCCACGCAAGACAGAGAATACATTGGCCTGTCCTTTGGGGCCTAGGGAACAATACATCCGAAACGCAAGTTAAGCCTAGTAGACTTGCGGCTAGAAGGGAAGAACAAGAACTAGCAGAGGGCTTGGCACAGGGTTGGCCACGAGAGAGATTAATCTGGCCTTATGGAATTACAAGACAACGGAGAGTTGTGAATATGATGGTTAAGAAGTATACCAGTGATGGGATATGGTTGGATCATTTTAGGGAGCCTTTGGAGGGAGGTGGTGAATATCGCGTCACGAAGGAGTATATGGAGTTTGTATCATGAGTTATGACTAATAGGAAGGAATAATTAATGTGGAGGTAGATAACTTCGAAAGATATGTCCTGTTCCTGGTTTGTGATGCTTATTCTAGACCACAAGCTCTCTTGGCATTCATCACTGGATATGTGCAGACAAGGGTTGCGGCTGTAGATGTTTCTTGATTGGCCCGTTCGCGATCTGCATGTAATTCTCAGCGACTGCCTAGTTACCACCATTACTTTCAGCTGTCTTCTCATCTTTCTGAAGCGCAGCAGGCTGCCTCCTCACAGGAGGCCTCATCGAACCTGTAAACTCAGCCACTTCTTTATTCCCATGCAAAATAGCCAACTGAGATAGATTTCCCATCAGTGCAAAGCCACGGGCACTACCAGCTAAATTTCCCTGGAGATCAAGATACTCCTGCAGATAATCATGTTCCCCAATTTGTTTAAGCCACGTTGCGATGTGCTTTTGAATCGGACTTGCATTCTCCACCACTGTCGATTCAACATTCTCTGAGGGATAATGGACTTGAGATACAACAAGCTCTTTTATCTCCTTGTCTTCAAAAACCTCGGCCAAATGTGCCAGTTTCGCCATCTTGGTTAGACCGCTTGCAGTTGGCGTGGATGGATCCCATGTAGGATTGATGTACTCTAAAAGACTGCTTTCACCAATTTTAGCAATCCAAGCTGAGATTCGGACTGAAGAGTAGACATCGTTGTTGATTTGATCGCTCCAAAAAGGTTCACTTATTCGCCCTTCCTTGGAAAAGAATTTGTCGATGCCTTTGTTCCAAGATGTTGGGTCGGTGGATTGTAGCTGTTGTACAAATATGAGGAGAGATCGAGTCTGAGGCGGAGCGACTGGGCCATTTCCATCGGTATGCTCAGACTGTTGACTGTCCAAACTTGGTCCGCTCAACGAAGCAACCTGACCGACAGAATCTCGTGGGCTGGACAGCAAATCCAAGTATGAAAGCTCGACAACAAAGTCGATGACTCCGCAAATATTACAAAAAGTACCTCCTCGACAGTGACATCCTTTCCAATTCGCCCTATATATGACGAAACGAGGTGATGAGAGTGGCGTTCCAATGTTCGAGATATCTGGGCGGTATTTTCGAACCCAGATGAAAGCTGCCCATATTTTTGCGCACTTTTCAACTTGCCATGGCTTCAACCTTCGGTTCGGTACGGCTTCAACGGCGTTGTAGACCCAAGTTAGTGCACGCGAGAGGGAGTAGCTGAGGAAGGTATCTCCTGGATCGGATGATTTAGAACTGAAGGCGGCTTCAGAGGCGGAGATGAGGTTGTTCTCATAGCGCGAATGCTTTGAGGGACCTTCTGCGGTAACGATGTCCTCACGGACCATTTCCTCCAAAATCCTCTTCATCACGTAGAGCGAGATAGTTGGGGGTAGTAAATCATCGTGTTCTCCCCAAGACTTCAAATCCTTGCCTATGCGACCTCTGATATTT
Source organism: Fusarium anguioides (assembly GCA_012977745.1). NCBI lineage: Eukaryota > Fungi > Ascomycota > Sordariomycetes > Hypocreales > Nectriaceae > Fusarium > Fusarium anguioides. The sequence continues at coordinate 66,875 of JAALXK010000191.1, read as the reverse complement.
CTATTCAGGAGAAATCCTCTCAGGTTGAACGGTGTATCAGCACCCATACGTCGCAGCATGGTGAGAAAGAGTTCGCAGTCTCCCATAGGTGCTTCGGATATAACTTGTGGTGGTATGTGGTCTGCAAGTATTTTGCGCACGTCGTTGACAGTCAGAGGCTTCTCGTCCTGTTTGAGTCTATCTATGTTTATGGCGCGAAGTTCCTCAAGCTGTTTCGCACATTCCATGAAACATTCTCTGATATTTGAAGGGGCTGAGGAGGTCTCTCTGAGTGCATTGATCAGCAACTCAACTTCATCTTCTTCGTCTTCTTGGGTATCGGCTTGTTGCAAGTGCTCTTGGAGGACTTGATCAAAGGCCTTGGGAACGGGAAGCCCGCTGCTTTTCATCTCAGCTGACACCTCGGGCTTTGCAAGTGCGGTGATTTCCTGATCGCCCTTTTCCGTCGATGCTTTCAGCATATCCAAGAGATTGTACTCTGCTGCTGAAAGAGTTCCCTGGTAGGATTTGTACTCTAAATCATGGCTCATGGAGGACCAGACATCCATCAGAAGTGAACGCATCTGAACTTCAAAAGGTTGATGAAAGTATTTACCAACTGCGGATGGAACTTCGGTCTCAGGCTTCATACGTAACCATATATGGTCTGCTGCGTATTCTCCGTGGATTTTCTCATAGACTTGCCACTTTTTTGGTTTCCAATCTCGACGGAAAGAACGAGTAGAGCGATACTCGAAGAGTTCCCCAAGCATTTCAATGACTTGGGACTTTTGGTTCGGAAAGAATAAAATAACCCGAAGACCGACAAAGTCAAGCTGATCGGCCAAGATGCTTGCCCTGTCAGTGTACTGTTTTTGGATGTTCCTCAAGTATAGCTTCTTTTGTAGCGACTTTAGAGACTTGACTCTACTCGTCACCCGTGCTCGAACGCCCAAGTCCCGCAAGCTTTGCTCGATGGTCTGTGCTGCGTGTTCTCTGAGTGTGTTCCAGTCATCTAGATGTGGAGTGAAGTCTTCCTTTACGAAGGTTTCAATCGCTGCGTTACCTTGATCGTGTTCTTGAGTTCTGTAAGCTCTTAGAGGCATGCCAGCTCGTGCTGAGAACGTGATAAGGCCCTCCCTGGATCCAGGGCCTGTTTTGGGGCGAGCTTTTTCCTCACTCATCTTATGAAAGAGGTGTTGGCACTGTCGCTGTTAAGTCATTAGCTTGTTGTATGTCTGTAGACAATTAGTGCTTGAAATCTTGTAGCCTAGTCAGCCGCGGGGTAAAGAACAAGTCCCTTTTTTTCAACTGTATGCACCCATGCATAAGAGGGTTGAGTTGATTGGACACAATTCGTACCTAGAAGCAATATATGCATAAGCCCACTTACTATCTATGCATGTCTACCCTATGAAGCTGCTTATTCTCTTGAGGCTTGCCTCCACATGGTAGGGCTACCAGCAAGGCACACTAATCCTAGCGTGCTTTGTCAACCCAGACTTTCTACAGCTCAATCACCAACCTAACCTCTTCACTCAACTTCTTCCACATCACCAGGGCTTAAGTTCGAGATTAGCAAACAACCGCAAAATGTACAAATCAAAAGTGAAGATGCAGATGGAACGGAATCCTTGCTTGGCCAACCTACACGACTTCTTATCGCAGCCTAGTACGCCGAGGCAGGGTTCCCGAATAGTGTCGCTAGACTTTGCGGCGTCCAACAAGGCACCTACATGTCGATGGCTTGGATCCGCAGACCTCGCCCAAGAACTGAAACCTTCTGGAAACACAGAGTCTACTACATTCGGCCAAATCCTGATTGTGGAAGATATATCGCCTGAAGAGATTGAAGTCATTGGGAGTTCTCTCAACCTCGACCCCATGTTCTTCGCATCGTATGTCCGGCAGGCATGGCACAATCTAGAATCACAAGATCCCGGAACTTGCTCGCTCCCTTCACGTGATAGGTCACAAGGCTTTATGGCTCTGCAATATCACCGCACTGTGGTCGTTGAAGGCCTTGATCCGAACATAGCGCAGCTCGCGCGGACTTGCAATCATCAGAGAAAGCTCTTTGTGCTGTCACCTATCAAAGGAAAGCGACTCGGTCTTGCACAACACTCGTGTACGGTCTCGAGAACCGTAAGGGCGAATTGGTCATTTCTATGTATTATTCTGGTAGATCCGCCGTTCCAGAACTGGGCCGACTATGCCCCAGTCCGCTCACGCTCAAATGCACCGTCGCCAAAGGACTTCAGCATAACACCCTTTCTAGGTGGCTGTGAAGGCTTCGGAGATATATCTGAGAATGACACAAAGGCCACTTCTTCACAGATTGACGACAAGGATATTGTCGACAGTGACAGCTACACGAAACAGACCGATCGTCGCGGTATGCTTGACGAATTAGTTCACTACTGGACCTCTGACACCACAGCGGCACTATCCTTGTTACAAACGTCGACACCACCATCACTTCAAGCACTCACATACCTCCCACTTCGCATCACAGCAGCCGAGTGGATCAACTACATTACACTCATAGACTTCAGTGTGAAAGAATATGAGTGGCGGAGCAGTGACGGGATCTCAGTTACACAAGCAGGCTGGACAGAAAAGCTTGATGCCCTTGACGCACGACTACGTGCATTGCAGGCATGGCGTCGTCGTGTTATGGCCTCCGTCCGGAAGATGCGTCAGGTCACTCGTTTCCTCGATCGGCCGATGGGGACGGACGGCACGTCTGGGAATGCCTGGGCCGGATTGAAAGATGACTACGGTGTACTCATGACGGAGATGACAGATCATGCGGCACGCCTTGAGACCATGATACCTGTTGTGACGACGGGCATGACAGTACTTGAAAGTCGCCGGGCCCTCGATGAAGCGACCAATATTGGGCGGCTCACTGTCCTTGCTTTCATCTTCCTCCCACTGACCTTCGTTTCTGGCTTGTTCAGTATTGATGGCACTTATGGACCCACGGGTTCTGGGTTCTGGGTTTATTGGGTAGTCTCGATTCCGTTGATGGTATTTGCGATGCTCTTGGCTCGTCCACCTGATCGACTCAAGACTATTGGCAAAAATATGGAAGCATGGTTCAGTAAAATGCCATGGAAGAACTGATCCATTTGCGGATCACTAAGAACTTGAGTTGTTGAAATCTTGTTCATTGAAGAGTCTTTGTACCCTACCTATCGTTGCGGGGTTATTCGCTTTGTTTTACGCATGTCTCAAACAGTTAGCCAACACTTTTCAGCTTCTGCCTGTTCTCCTCATTTATGGTGGAGAGAGTTATCTCAGCGTCTAGCCCATCAAAGACAACAGCCATCACATACCATGTTCCTGCACCACGCGGCTGCGCCCGTCCTGTGGTGGGGGTACGACCGAAGTAGGATCGATTCATCGTCTCTAAACGTAGTCCAAGCTGTAGCTAAATGATTCCCAAGTCTAGTCAAATCTTGTTATAGTTAAATCCATTCAATGGTTTCTAGTTGATGCATCCCATTTTCAGCTACTCAATTAGTACGCTGCTTTCGGAGTCCTGCATGCTTGTCTTGTTTTAGCAGCTTAAGAGACCAATGGAACTAGTCCTATTCGCTCCCCACAGTAACTATTGAACTATGCTTGAATCTAGATCTCATGGGCCCTAACAGTGGCTAGCTGATAGCTTTCATATCTGCACGTGGGACTTGATCCAGAGACATATGTGAAAGCTTATTCGCCTTTTGCACATCAATAATTTTAATTGGCCAATCGCTTGGGGCAGCCTCATAGGTGTTGAAAGATAGCTGGAAAAGAGAAGACATCTGTCTCAGTTGGCCATATCAAGGCACTCCTCGATTCCAGTAGTCCCTATCTACCTTGGTAGCCATATGGCCATGTAAAGTTTATAAATATCACCGTCTGACCCTCAAAGATAATGGCATATCCTGGCATCTTCCTATTCTCGGCTTTATCCACTAAATAGAATTTCCTTCACAATGGCCACCTTCTCCGGAAAGACATTCCCCATTCAGGGAATTCCTTCCAACGCTGAGCTCAAGACAAAGACACTTCCCTATGCACCAGGCCTCCCTACCCGTCATAACATTGAAGAGTATTTCCCTTCTGACGACCCCTTCATTCAGAAGCAATGGACTCTGATGGTTATGGCGATGAATCGCTTCAAGGCTATTGGTGTAGAAGAGAGACTTTCCTACTTCCAGGTCGCTGGTATTCATGCTTATCCTTTACAATCATGGGATGGAGCAGCCCCACCACCAAAGGATCCCACAACAAAGCCGCTCCCCGGAGCTGATCCCTATGGCGGTTACTGTCAGCATAACACCATAACCTTTCCCACTTGGCATAGACCTTATATGCTTCTTTTCGAGGTATACCACAAGCTAGACCCCGAGTGAGTCTTTGCTGACCGTTGACTGCAGCAACTCGTTTGGAAGCACATGAATGAGATCATTGACGAGTGGAAACTTGACTCTGCTCAGGCAGCCGAGTGGAAGAATGCTGCTGATACCTGGAGACTTCCCTACTGGGACTGGGCTCGCAAGCAGAAGTACAACCAAGAGTATGCCTTGCCAGAGGTTCTTCTTCTTGAAACAATCACTACCTACCCACCCGACAAGCCTAAAGGACAACTTGATGTGCCTAACCCATTCTGGGGCTTTCAAAACCCCGAGACCAAAGATGGCAAGCCAAGAGCCTTTGGTGACATGCCAGAGGGTAAGACAGCCTGGAATATTGGAGATGATGTCAACGCAGGAAATCTTCCCGTAAGAACTCTATTTTTAGGTCATTTGAAGATAGTCTATCTAACATCTCTAGTGGAGCAAATGTTCGGCAATCAGTCGCTACGGTATTCGCATTACCGGGAAAGACAGCGCTGGGAACGAAACTTACAGCGGTCTGGACGGTGTCAACAATTTCAAGGAGGCTAACTTGATATTCAATGCGTTTGACAAGAACTGGTACAACCCTGACAATAAGCAATCCGATTTTAAGCCTCCGGGAACACTAGCCGATGCTGTCAACCGCCTATTCTCGTCTCAGTACACTGATACCTGGGACACATTTGCTAGCACCAAGTACTGGGCTGAGAGTGCTCAGGAAGTCAGTACTGGCTATCTCTCGCTTGAATACATTCACAATAACGTCCACGTAAGTAGTAAAATTCTACCTACCGAAGTCCACTGATACTAACGTCTGTCCTTGCACAGAATCTCAGTGGTGGTTCTAACCTGAAAGACTCCGGTAGTATTGGAGGGGTTGGCCTTGGTCACATGTCGGATGTTCCCGTAGCTGCTTTCGACCCTGTCTTCTGGTTGCACCACTGGTACGTTATGTTCCTGTTTCTTGGTTACGGAGTTCCTTTCTAACATGGATAGCCAAATTGATCGTCTGTTGGCCATGTGGCAAGTTCTCAATTGGGAAGCTTGGTTTGACCAACCTCGCTTCCTCGAGGGCAAGGTCCCGGATAAGAGCCAGTACGATGATCTCCTGCCCTTCCATGCAATTGAAACGGATGATCCAAACACTGGATACTGGCAGTCTCACGACGTTAGAGATTGGACCAAGCTGCACTACCAGTACGACAACCTCATCCCTCAGCCAGAGGCAATCCTTCCCGACGGGACTCTTAATGAAGAACGGTACAAACAGGATATTGCTGCATATATCCAGAAGACCTATCCCAGCGCCCAGAAGTATTACGAGGCCATCTATGCCAACACTGATATTCCCAACAAGGAATTCTTCGGACCCAACAATACTGAGAAAACTACCTGGAATGACTATGTTATAAACGTTGTCTATGACCGCTATGCACTCAATGGCAAATCATATGCCATCCAATTCTGGCTTGGTGGTCAGGAGAACGACCCAGACTCCACCTTCAAGTATGAGGAGAACATGATCGGTCAAGTTTACTCTTTCGGTGGAATGGATCCCTCAACTGAGGGCTGCGCCAACTGCGGCGATCAGAAGACCAAAGTAGTTCTGTCACGGGCCCAGGTCCTCCTGACCATTCCTCTCATGTCTCAAGCCCTGGACGGAGGGTATCAGCATATCCACACAACAAGATATGAAGCTGTTAAAGCGTATCTCAAGAAGCATCTGTACTGGAAGTTTGTGCAAATTGGTGGTGAAGAAAAGCCAGCCAGTGAGTTTCCTCACACCAAGATCTCTGTTTTGGCGGGCACAGGCAAACCTCGGGAGCCCGATGAGGAGACTGGGAAGAAGAGGCCACCAGTCTACGCCGACTATACGATCCTGCACGAGGTGACAGATAAGAAGCCTTGTGGACTAAGGAAGGATGATAAGGTACTTGGAGAGGATGCCGACCTTAACTTCAGAGGTTTCTAACAGGTGGATCACGTTGGATAGCGTAAGACATAAATAGTATGTTTAGTTGCTTATGTGCAATGGACTTTAGTGACTAAGATTTATTTGAACTTGCAATCAATTTATAAGTTAGAGAGTGATGCCGTTGCAACCGACCAAAATTGGTATACAGGATCGAAAAGGGGCTTTTTTAATTTCCGAAACCCCAATAGTCTCTGTTTTAGTCCAGAGAAAGAAACATTGTGGCTGAGCGATTCTAGACTAGAATGGCCACCATACAGAAGCTAGTGGTTAGGACACCGTTTCATTGGCTACATTAGTCCCAATCATCTTGGAAATCAATAGGAGTAGGGCCACCTTGCCGTGTAAGCCGGTGTGTTATCCATGAGAAAGGGTCCCCTGAGACGTTGTTAACTCATAAGGAGCCCTCGGTCGCTGGATCAAATTGTCTCGACTCGGTTCAGTTTCTAATGATCATCATCGTGATGAAGGCAGCATTTATCTCCACCCTGCTTTTTGCAGTGGCTTCGGCGCATGCGACAACTGGGACCACAGACGCAACGAGCCCAGCGACTTGCACTTATGTAGCTAAGTCCATAACAAGCACGATTATCATTTACTGAAATCTTCTCTGCCAGGACGCTTGTGGTAAAGCAGTTGGCCGATCATCCAATTGCCGCCACAAAAAATGGCCCGCCGGCCACGAAAGCGACTGCTCCTCATTTCTGCAGTATACCTCGATTCCTGCTCCCACGACATATACCGAAATAGCTGGGGAGCAATCGACCTTGACTCTGATTGACACTGAAACATTGGACGCCAAAACGGATGAAGCGACAACTCAACCTGTCGAGACGTATGTTGCCTTCTGTAATAAGCAATTGAAGACGATTAACATTTCTCAGTGCGACTACCAGCATTACACTTGAGCCTGAGACATTCATCGTTTCTATCACCCCGACCAGGACGGTCACTGTCACTGTGGTGAGTTACGCACACCAAACCTGTGTCAGTCCGATGTTAACGCAACTTACAGACCCCGGACCCTCGCCGCGAGACCGAAATTGACGTAAGTATCCTTGAAGTCCCTCGTGTCGAACAGATGACTAACAGGCACCTAGACTGTCACAGTCACCGATACTGAAGTTACCACGTAGGTACCTTTATTCAACTGTTCAACTGATTCTGACCTTCCCTCTGTGTTACCACTACGACAGTTTACTGGAGTAATGTGGGCAAACGAGCCGTTGATGTTCAGGACCTGGGAACAATTATCAAGCCAACGGATATTCCTGCCTATGCGAGCGCATGTACAGACCCTGAGCAATATAGCAGCGCTTGTGCTTGTATGGGTGTTGAAGAGACTACTATCGCTGGTACTGGCTCTCCCGTCACTCAAACTGTTAACCCTCGTCCTGCAACTATCATCCACGTGGATACGGCCACCAGACCTGCAGTCACTATCACCACGATCCTCCCCGCAAAGACACGAACGATTACAGTTACTCTTACAGCACAAGAGATCACAGACTCAACAACAGTCGAAGCAACCACCGCCTTGACTTCCATAACTGCTGATCCAGACACCATCACAACAACCTTGGAAGCAACCCAAGTCCACAAAACAACCCGCCTAGCAACAGCAACCCGCTCCGTCGGCCCAGTCTGTGAAACATACGTACCCTCCGGGTCGTGCAGCTGCAAATTCCAAATCATCTGCGATACGATCCTTAATCCAAGCGTTAACGCATTCTTCAACAAGAACGACTTCAACACACTCGTCGATAGCTTTGAAACCTGCATGGATCGGTGCAACAGTAACCCTAGTTGCCAGTTTGGAGACTTTTCGTCGCTTCCTAATGGTGGTCTTTGCTCAAGTTACAATGGAAACCCGGCCAATGGTGGAACTTTAAGTGATAGTTCGGGGAGTAAGTATTTTGAGAAGGATGGGAATGTTGAGTGTGTTTGTGATAGCTGAGAGATGATTGAATGGCTTGAACTAGATACTGAATCAAAGAACTATATTAACCGTGAAGTTAAGTTTAAAATAAGATCTATATGCACCCATTTTCAGATACCCAAACGCCCATTAACAATATGATAGAAAACACTCCCATGAAAATACATATTACTCGGTTATACGTGTTCAAGTTCTCTTCCCAGTGAATTGTTCTGCCGGCCATCCTTGCATAGTCCACCCCTCCTCCACGACATCACCACCCATAATGAGCGTATGTTCAAGCAAACAACTATCATTCTTCATCGTAGCACCACTCAACAATCTACTTCCTGTTCGAAGAACACACCGATCACCAATCTCAACCTTGTTCAAGTCAAACTTGCCTCGAGTGTTGATATGTGCTACAACACTAGCATCATCGATAACAACTCGGTCACCAAGGGTGATGAGATCAGGTTCTGTGAACAAAAGACTTGGAGAGCCGTTTGCGAAAAGTGCGCAGTCCTTGCCAATCTTGGCACCCATAGCCTTGAAGTATAGTACCATCCAGTGTGTTCCTGTGAGCATGTTGAGGATGCCGTTGCCCTTGTAGGAGTGACGTCTGAGACGCTCGATAGCGAGGAAGATCTGCCATCGCTGGCAGTAAGGCGATTTATCCCAGTCGTAGTTTCCAGGCATGCGACGGCCCATAAGTAGCCACTTTGATGAGATGATGAGACCCAATGCGAGGACAGCTTGGATGGTGGTGATGATGGAAATACCGGCGAACATGGTCAAGAAGATAGTGACCAGGTCATACCAGACATTGTTGTCACCACCTGGAAAGTTGTTCCTGAACATAAGACCGACCAGCTGAATGGAGGAGACACTGGGGACATCCCAGTACACAGCAGTGAAGACAGTAAGGAACGTGGAGTAGCAGAAGATGGCGAAAGGACCAAGAACGCGGTATGGGGCGAGCTTCATGTAGAATGCTCGACCAAATGGAGAAAGATGTTGAGTCCAGTCATCTTGCTTGTCGCTGGCCTCCGTATCGCTTTGAGAAGGCATACTAGCATCGGTACCAGGTCGGGACTTTTCGTCATCCTTTTCCAGGTCCTTCTCCTTGTCCGAATCGTCATATCGTCTGGCCAAGTTCGTGAGAGTAGCTTCGGATTGCATGCTGTGAATGCGAGTTCGAGGTGGAGAAGGCTTGCCCATATCGCTACCAGTAGACAAACAAACTGCATCTCCTGCCTTGGAGCCAACATAGGTACCGCCGGAAACGTAGAGTCCGTTTCGCTTGGTGACGGCACCTGAGCCCATGGTAGTGCGCTCTCCGACTGTGACACCAGGAAGAAGACAAACACGATCAGCGATCATGGCGCGGTCCTGGATGGTGACCTTCTCGGAACCAAGTCCGTCAGAAGTTACAAGGTGAGAGCGAGACCCAAAGACAACATCGTTACCAACGTCGAGGAGATGGTAGTCGCCAACGCCAGGGCCAGTACCGGGCCAGTAAACACGCTGACCAACCTTTGCGCCAAGCATCCTCAGCACAACAGATGTAGCTTCATAATGCTCACCGAACATGGAAGTCAATTTGTGAAGTTTCTTCTCGGGATACAAAGCCTTGATCAGACTGGCACGCCAAGTTGACACGGTAGTCGCATGGTCTTTCGAATGGGCATGAAGTCTTCCAAAGAAACAGTCCAAAGTGTACTTGACCAAGATGACGAAGCTGAAGAGAAAGAAAGGACCGAAAAGGCAACCGAGAGCGAGAGCGACGTAGTGGAATGCGACTCGGTTGGGCGAGCAGAACCACTGGACACCTCGTCGCAATGGAGAACCGGCGCTACCAGCGCGGTTCAAAACCATGGGTACAAGACCACCCATCCATGGAAGTGCGCCGATGAACATGCTAAGAAGCAACAGGGGCATAGTAAAGAGGTATTTCAGAAGCCAATGGGGCTTGGCTCTCTCGCTGGGAAGTTGATCGCGATACTCTTCGCTCGAATCTTGCATCTCCCAGGATGAAGAGTTGAAGCCCAGACAAGTGTTATCCGGCATTTCGGTACCAGGTGCAATTATGGAAGATACACCGACGGTGCAATTGGCGCCAATAGTGATGCGACCGAGATACATGGACGTGTTACCCTCAGCAGCGAAAGGTCGACAGGTAGCCTTGTTGAGATGGCAATTATCTCCAATAGTGATAAGATCCCACTCTCCCATCTGAGTATCCTCCAACTTAACGTTCTTTCCAATTTTGGCACCCATAAGTCGATAGAACAAACGGAGTGTGACATCACTGGTATCAAAGAAACCCTTGCCACAGATCATAACGATCTTCTGCACCAGCCACCATCGTGTATGATACGATCCCCACATCGGATAAAGACCCTCTCGATAACGACCAATGATCAACCATTTCGCAATGATTCCAGCAAATGGAGCGATGAAATCGATGATGATGCGAGAAATAGCGATAGAAACAGTCAAGTTCAGGAAACGACCAGGTACAGAGTTGTTAGTAGGTAACTTCTGACTATACGCCAATGGGATGAAGAAAATCGTCCACTGAACAGCTCGTCGGAGGGGATAAAACACTAGCATGGGGAGAAGTTGGAGTAACATGAGGAATGGGTTCGTAGAACTGCACGTCTCGGTACATCCAGGTACAACAGCCGTAGCATCACTGTCATCAACCTTTCGATCAAGCATCTTATCAATAGCAGAAGCGATCGACACAACAGTTCCGCCGTTGAAGACTGCTGTGATGGGAAGGCTGACGTTGAACTGAACTCGCAAGGCGGAAAGGAGACGGCCAGCCCGGAGGGAGTCGCCGCCGAGGTCGAAGAAATCGGCTTCTCGGGGGATGTCGCAGGCGGGGAGAGAGAGAATATCGGCGAAGGCTTTTAAGACGAGACCTTCTGTGCTGGCGGATAGTGCGTCTTCTGAGGCCAGCCGGAGTTGTTCGAGTTCGGAGTGTAGGAGTTGAATGTTGACGTTGCCGGATGAGTCTCGTTTGAATGGGCTAGGTAGGTTGAGGATCTCGTTGGGAATCATGTAATTGTCGACAACAGAGGCCAGGCTATGGCGGATGGTGGTGGCAAGGTTGGCATCCACAGATACACCATCTTCCTTTGGCGCCAGGACACCCTGGGGAACGCCATCGTCTGAAGGCAGGCAGAAAGAGTCGACTTGGTCAGGTACAAGATTCTGCATTTGAATTAAGAGCTTCTCATAGTCGACTGAACAAGTCGAACACTCGATAGACGTAGACAAAGGCGTGTCAGGCGGAGGGCAAATCGCCTCCCAATGCCTTCCCATAAACGACGTATCATCAGTAACACCATCAATTCCAAGTCTCTGAGCAAGCTTAATTCTCAAGACTTTGTTGTTGTTCTTTGGAACATCGCTCATGTATGTGATTAAAACAGGCCACTTGACTCCTTGAAGAGAAGACTTCAAAGCACTGTGAAGGGTTCTGAGATCAACGCGTGGAACGTTGGGTGGTGTGACAAGAACAATCGCGACGACTTCTTGAAGAACGTCATGAGGAACCACGAAAGACAAAGCCTGTGAAACTCGCCCGTAGATAGGTGACTCACTGTCTCGAGATGCAGACATAATGGCGTTTTCGACTTCAAAGGGTGAGATCAACTCTCCGCCTCTGTTGATGACTTCTTTGCTTCGACCAGTGATGTAGAGATATCCATCATCATCCATGTACCCAAGATCACCAGTGTCGAACCAACCTTTGGCGTTGAATGGGGACTTGTCGTAGCTTCCATCAGGCTTGAGATATCCAGGGAAGACAGGCTCACCACGAACACAAATTCGTCCAACTTCGCCACTTGCGACATGCTCCTCTGACCAATTGAGAATAGTCAACTCAGGTCCAGTGCTGATACCTGAAGTACCCTCTCTATCAAGACGATAGTCCAGAGGTGGTGTTGAGATGGGCATGCATTCTGTCATTCCATAACTGGGTAGGACAACACAGTTGAATGTATCGCGAAGTTGATAGGCCAAAGAGGGTAGTAAGCCGCCAGCGGCGTTGCAAGCAAGACGAATTCGACTCTTCTTCAAAGCTTCAGGTCTTGCAGCTGATTCTGCAATGATGATAGAGTGCATGGAAGGTGAAGCGTAATACCATGTTGGCTGAATGGTCTCAGTCACATCCCAGAAGAGATTGGCGTCAAAAGAGGGACAGCAAACTGTTGAACCACCGGAGAAGATTGGTGCAAAGATGTTTCGAACTAGACCTCCACTTTATTATGTTAGACGATGCGGTATGCAATAGCTTGTAGATCCGGTAGACTTACACGTGGTAAAGTGGCATCATGTTGAGACAGATGTCATCAGAAGTGAGACCCCATGACTCAATAACAAAAGCCACGCCCGCAAGAATAGAGTGGATAGTCAATGGCACTACCTTTTTCGTACCAGAGGTTCCACTCGTAAATAGAATTAAGCCAATATCATCAGCCTTATTCGGAGCTTTCTTGACCAAACCAGTTGGTTCCTTTCCATCAAGTGTCTTTAGTGAAATATCCTCACCAGGAGTCCATTTCACCACCAAAACACAAATACCATTCTCTGCAACCCACGGCGCATCAAGCTGCAACTTGACATACTCCTCTTCCGTGGTGAGGATATAGTTCGCGCGGGCTTGTAGGATATCAGCACGGAACTGTTCCGGCCCAGCGGCTGGATTGATAGGTGAGGCGGTGTAATACGTCGTGACAGCCACACACGTAGCCGCTAATAACGGGCCGTTGGGCAGAGCGATTGACACAACGGGCTTTCCATTGGTGGAGATCTTCGGTAGTTGGAAGTTGTTAACGAAGGTGTTTAGTTGTTGGTGTGTGATGACATGCTCGTTTGTGGGAACGAGCAAGGCCGGTTTATCTCCGGTACTAATAAACTCTGAAAAAGACGTGTAAGTGTTCTTAACTAGTCTCTCAACATCTCCGACCAATTGATTGGTCTTAGATGTTTTGACATCTTCGGGGAGATTGGTGTAGATTCGAGTGTATGTCTTGATGAGTTGGAAGACAGGCCATTGACCAGGGAGTTCTTCGAGGAGAGCATGCAAGATGTGTAGTGTTGAGATGGCGGTGTCTTTGATATTCAGGAGAGAAGCCAATAGATCAACCTTGTTTGGGTTTGATGTTCGAATGATCTCAAGCTCCTTGCTCTGTCTCACTTCCTTCGATGGAAGGTCATGCAGCTGCCGCAACAGAGCCGGCATTGGATCGACATCCATCTCGAACAAGCGTTGACGATCAGAATTAATATCCAACAATGTGATCAGTGATCAGACTCTCAGCTGTGTATAAAGTTGAAAAACAAAGATATGTATAACTACAGACTCAAATTACACAACAGCGTTCTTCTATGATATCTATATACTAACCAAGCCAAGTCCTGCTTCCAATCTCGTGTTTCTCAAAACCGGCATATGAAAAAGGTAATCTCCCTCACAAGGCTGATCTCTTACCCATCTTAGGCTCAAATGCTCAATGAGCTCAACGTTTCCACTCAATCCCACCTTGGTGAGCGGCCCCGATTTACAGCCAGGTTCCTCTCCTGAAGATCCGATTCGACATACGAAGTATTGCTGATCTTCACGGGGCAACTTAGCAGAAAGCCAAGACCCTAAGATCCCGTGTCTGGCAAGTTCCGCCAGTTGTGACAGGTTTGTAATCATTCATAGGCGCTCAACCCTTGGAGAATGGTAAAGTATTCTCCGCGAATAGGTTACCCGTTTCTGGGGTCAAGGTATGATCTGTAATCATACATTACTCCAAGGGGGTAAAGTCCACGAGTGACAGTCAGGAGAGGGAGATAGAGAGGGATGCTGGTCCATGATGCGGGTTCGGTGATAGTGCTTTTACGACGACGAATAGTTTTGGAAGTAGGTAGAGTGGATACAATTTGTTTGATACCAGTTCTTGGCATGATACGGAGCATATCCATGACAAAAGGCCCAATCGGACAAGCATTGCGCTTAAGCTTTGATACTTTTTTCTCGGCCTTAATGTGGTCTTTGACGTAAGTATCCTCAGATAGTCGAATGGTAGAGTCCGAGTAAGGAACGGGCGCATATCCACAGTTGCATACGTGGTTTTGAGAGGCTGAATCGTAAAAAGGTCCGTAATCCCGATTTGAATGACAATGTAACGGTAATTAATCTCAGCCTCCGGCACTTCCGTATCCCTGTAATCCGGTACAGTACTAACTTTAGTTCTCACCTCGAACAGTTGGGGAATTTAAGCTTTCAGCCACATGGAAGTAACACTATTGAAGGATGAACCGAAAAATTCTTTCCAATTAATCTAACACATGTCAAAAAGCTGCCAAAAATCCTTCCCGAGGGAAGAGTCAAAGCGGTGAAAATTAGCTAGTGGCGTATCATTATCTCGCAATTGCGCTTTGACAGCAGTAATCGACATTGGAAATATGTAGATCTTTTTGTGTTTTTCCAAGGCAGAGTGAGACAAACGGTGGACCGGTCTACGCTTTGGCGAAGCATTGACTGCCGGGTCTAACACTATTAGCTTAAGCCACTCCCGAGACCAGTTACAGTAGACGATAACGAAAAGCGAAAAAGAAAGCAGGTACGTAAGCTCTGTGCGCATCAACGACATCATATCTCAATCTCGATAAAGCTCGGCTTTGACCTCGGTTTTCGCAACTCGGTGAATTATTACTAAGATTTTCAGTGATCGGTAGTTCATATGGAGTAGCTTAGTAGCACGAGCCAAGTTGGGCTTCTGAAGCTTCTGGGAATCTGAGCCACAGCAAGGCATACTCGACCGTCCAAATTGAATCGTGAGAAAAACTATCCCGTCTCTGAGTCAGGTAGCACTGCACGAACCTTATCACCGCAATTGACTTCCGTAAGTAGCCTCAAAATACTCATGTAACACCGCTTCAAGGACTGCAAGCTTGGATTGGACATTATCCGAAATTAAGCATCATTTTCAAGCTTAACCAATGCCTTCTATTAAGTCTACAATTAAGAATAATATTAAGAATAAGCGCTTCAGTATATTCTCCGTGAGGGTGTTTCTAGATTATTGCCTCGACTCCTGTGCAGTACCCCCTGGCATTTTGTCTTCGATTGGATGTTCCGTATTTTTGTGGTCCGGCCCGTAGATTCGGGGTTACATCGTCAGTTGCAACCTACCGAGCTGACGAATCCCTCATATACCGTCATGATAAGGAGGCAAAGGGGAAAATGACTTGTAAAATATGCCTAGAAAAAAGGTTATCAGAGTTTTAAAGTGAGGCCGCTTTTGAGCGTCTAGTTACTGGGGTATTGCTTGATTGAGTGTGTCGCTTAGTTTGTTGTGAGATAACGGTCTCTTGACAAGATTTACCCTATATCAATATTTTTGTAAGAAATCAGAAAGATACTAAAACATTCGATCAAGAGATAATCACATCTACAACGGGAATTGATTTCCAAAGGATCATTTGGTCATTATTGAAAGTGATCACGGCATCGTGCATTACGTGTATCCGATGATTAGCAACCAGCCAGTATCTCCAATGCCACTAGTTGTTTCTTCTTCTTGTCATTCCTGCTCAGATCAACGCTGTTTGACTCTCTTCAACCGATTTTCTCCGAAACACTGAGCAATCGGTGTTGAAAGATAAGACCTAATACATCTATTATCGCCGCTTCATATCAATTGATAACCAATCATGCCCCACGGCTACATTACTCCCTTTAATCCGTACTTCCGAACGCATGCCCATCATTGTCAATCCCTTCCTTTAAGGCCGCAGTAAACTCCTAACGCAGCAACTCCAGTGTCCTACTAATCTCAATTGGCCAAACTAATTTTCCCCAAACCGAGATTTGCAAGCGATCTCTATGTTAGTGGAGCTTGATGCGTAAGTATGACGGAGACTCTCAAGATCAACTGCTCCAGCTAATGGAAGGAGTAACAATGATGTGCAGTGCAACGTGGCATGCGGTAATAAGAGTATGTCTGAAAATAGATCTTATGGTTCGGTTTGTATCCGACACTGGATTCTGAAAAGGATTTATCTACCATTCTTGAATGATGAGCATGAGGATGCGAGGTCCTCTTCTGGTCATCCTTATCAATCTGAGATTGATCAAATTGATAAGCATAAGCATATACCATTTTAATCCATTTTTTGTTTATCTAATTTCGCATCGAATCCGGAGCCTTCATTATTACATCCAGAACAGCTGCAACCCACGTGGTATCATTCTCTACAGGATTTGTTGTAACCGCTTAGCAGCCGAAATGATACGGCAGAAGCCAGCGAGACTTATCTAACCGCCCCCTGAGAGTTCCTTCAAGTCCACAAAAACAGTGTACCGCGCTTTCGCTTTCTTGAATCCTTGTGTAGCACTCCACTGGTATCCATATCCGTTATTCTGGAAAAGTCCATGCAAGGCTCTTGGCTAGTAAATCGATTTGAAACATATAGTAAAGGCCCGAGTAGTCGCTCATGTCCAAGCGCAAGATATCTGACTCGACATCCGTGCTCAAAAGCATCATTATGGATCACGATCGCAAACATTACCTAAATGGAGAGTATATAACGCCTTGGCCTCGATGAAAACGATCAACAGTTTAATAGCTGCAGTCACCGCTTGTGCTCAGTCCAGCAAATCGCTCGTCAATCCACTGAACCAAACTGCTTTCTGCAGGTACAAGCACTGTGATCCATTTTCGGATAGAGGTGAAAACAAAATTTCAGTTCCTGACTCGTAGGTTACCTGACACGACTCCTGTCGCTTCCAGGGAACTGGAGCATCGCCTCTTTCTTGAACAATAAGCAAATGGTGCGGTATTTTCTTCTATCTCCTGCTTTCGGATAGTATTGTTGTGAAAGCATCTACAAACAGGAGGCGCTCTAGGTGGGTAAAGTCGATTGCATCTCCGAGGGAGATCAACAGTCAAAGGCCGGGAAGACACAAAACAAGGTCAGGCCAAGACTGCAAGCGTCAGTCGCTTCCTAAAAGCTGATCAAAGCCATAGCTGCTCATCTTGAAGAAAAGTCAATCGATTTCCAAGAACCACCCAATCATACTCACCGACACATGAGTTTGAAGTGAATTTGGTGTAGCTTGCCTGGAGAGCCAATTCGATTACATGTCCAAGACTGTCAATTTAACTTAGACCAAAGACCAAGATCTCTCTTTCGATGTTCAACATGAAGCAATCCAGTTATAGGTAGCGAGCCCCAAGTTTATTCCAAGCTATGTAAATGCAGTTCAATAGGCACAGATCCAGGAAGATCCTCCATGTTATATGGCAGAGGAGTTACCCAGTATACAGACCATTCGCTATTCCCTTCAGGCTCTCTCCATGCAACCCAGTGTCCATCGTTTATGTTTTCGTTGCCAATTGCCAGAGAACCACTGGTAGACGATTTGATCCAAGAGTCATGATAGATGAGTGAGCCGATTCCAAACGGCTTGGTTTCAGAAGAAGCCCGCAGCTGATATGGCCCGCGAGCGCTTGGACCACGGACCAACAAGAATTCCGAGCTGGAGCTATCCTCTATAATGATCACGGATTCATCTTCATTGAACTTCAAACGAAGCGCATCATCGTTGGACGTCAGAACTATGTCTTTGTCCGAGTTCAATGCGATCTGCTTGCCGTTGACATCAGGCATTTCGCTGCAAATTGTTAGCATTTTCAAGGCCGAAAGGACTGTCTGTAGATGGTACATACCTCGAAACTCGAACAACACTCGTTTTGGAGACGCTCATTGTGATATGAAATTGATGTAAGATGGACTTTTGTATATATCACGATGCAGAATAAGGTGCGATTCCCAACCCCCTCCGTCTTGAGGTTTCAACTCCGCCCGGAATTGCAGTTTGACCGAAAGCCGAAACTATATATAGCTTCTAGAAACAGCCTTCATAGAGATTCGGGAATTATTTCTTAGACCTAAATACATACGATTAACAAACTGGTCGTAATCGTAATTGCGGTAGATAGTATGGACGATCCTTAGTGATTATGCCGCTGGCGATCGTCGGAACGCATCGCAAGAATTGGCCAGACTGGCCGGGTCGGGACAGAAGTCGGCGACGGCTCGGCAAGGCTGTAGGGAGAGCAACTTGAAGATGTAATGAAGAATGGGTATATAAGTGCAGAAAGATATCCAACAAGAATCATTCAGAATACATAAAAAAATCCATTCACACATCGCTTCCACGGAAGTATTCCATTTCCCTTCAACGAGATTAACTTTGGCTGTAGATGCAAGGTAGCTTATGTATTACTGAGAATTTAAAATTGCTCAACTGTGTATATTACATATAGATAGACATGATCAGTCGAATCTAGCTAGTCTCCTCAGATGAGTTGCTTTTCTTGTCCTGTTGAAACCCTTCTTGGTTCGTCTCTGACTGTCCTCATAGCCTAATAGCACCTATCCCGTCACTCTTCCATTCCCATTGCTCCCGACCCTTTCTAGCAGTCATACTTGCACCACCAATCAAACTGAAACCTGTTGCCATTGCTAGGTGCGGGACTCTTGCGAAGATACTCGCATTGGGCCGAGTTCCACTTCCTGGAATTGTATTCCAGGCTCAAGGCACCCTTCTGATCGTCGCTATTGCTCCTTGAAGGGTATCCTGTGATCCACAAGTCCATGTTGTTGCCGCTGGGCACTTTGACAAACGTGCCCTCGGGATTGGTGCCGTCCCAGTGTCCCAGGAGGCCAGAAGGACCCGTGACATCGACATTGTATTTCCAAGTAGCGTGTTGAGGAAGGGCCAGACCATTGGATGCTAGATTTGATTAGTCATGTTCAGTAAGAGCAAGAGTGGTATTGGTGGTACTAACCATCAATGTAGATATGTGCCTCGCATGTATCTCGCTTCTGTAGGCCCCTATGCTCTGTGGGAGCTGGGGCAGACCATGCGACACCGGCGAAGAGTCCGCTCAAGATGATGTTTTTAATATACATTTTAGACGATAGGAACTTGAAAGGTAAGTTGTAGCGAGAGGAGAAAGATTGGGAAGAGGTATCAAGCAGATATAGAATGTTAGATAGTGATGATAGAAAAATAAATATGAGGAGAGACAAAGACACCCTTTTATATTTCTTTGTCCTATGAGTTGATCCTTGTGTATAACACCGTGGGATCTAGTGTAGCAAATCAAAACGAGTCGTATATTAATCCCAGTTCTTTGCATTCTAGTATGATAAGCATCCTTCTTGGCGTCAGCAATAAATATAAAACCCAGGAGGATTGACTAAGAGTACTGGACGTTTTCAATGTCATGGTAGTTTCCTTTGTGGATACAATTCACCTAACTCAGTAGCGACTGACTATGCGAAGGGGCTTAGAAAAAGCTATCGAAGCATAAGTGGACGGTTACCTGTGGTGAGATTTAAGGTACCTGTACTAAAAGGATTATGTTGGGGTTGATGGATAGTATCAGAGAATTCGATTGGTCTAGAGGATCAGCTTATGCCAATGCAAGGTCTGTCAGCTGACCTATCACGCAGCTCTTTGTGGGGGATTTTGCAATCTTAAAGCATTGACTTGGCTACACTGCCTCAATCAAGTGGGCGGTGACAGGTATCGCAATCCTAAAGCATTGACCTTGTACGTCGAGTCGGAATTTCGTGTCATGCAACAACGCAATCCACAGTTGCGGTCCAAGTTCGGAAATATGCTGTTGATTGTTTCTACTGACAAGAATTACAAAATTGCAATTCAAAGAAAAAAGTGGCGAGGCGGTTAAGGTGTGAAAACAGGTTAACTTAATCGCAAGTTAGTCCAAACCTTGGTTGAATTATAGTAACTTAACAAAAGCCTGTCCCTCCTTGTTGTTTATACGACGAGTAAAGCATTGGATAATCAACTATTATCTAGTACAAATACTGTATTTTATAAGACTCCACGATCTTAAATATCTACCTTTATAGGTACAAAAGTACCTCCTAATTTAGTATAGTAGTAACCTTCTAAAGGTTATAAGCCTGATGAATTATGTAATATACTTCTGCTAGCTTCTCAAGCTTGTAGGTCTAATTCCTAGTTATTAGGCTTAAAATTCTATACTTAAAGGGGAGTATGAGGCTATACAATCTTAGATACCTACCTTTACATCTGTAAAGGTACCTTCCATTTTGGTAAAGTGGTGACCTTCTAAATATCTTATAGACTACCCTATAGAGTCTTGGCATTAGTCAATTGTGAGCTGACCATGCCTTTTACAAGCAGCAATCAGATACCAAAATCATAGCCGCTAAAATTGAGTTCTCGCTAAAACCGGTCTAATCCGCGAGAAGAAGCGCCGACAACTAACTGTATTTAATCCCCTTTTTTCTTTCTCATCCTTTCTCTACAACTCATGCCAAGATGAAAATAATTCGCACGCTATGCCGCCGTTTCTGGGGGATGGTAAAGTTCTTATGGCGAATCTTTATGCTATTTCTAAAGTATAAGCTCTTCACCTACGCTCTAAGCATTTTTCTTGGCGTGATCCAAGGCTTGTTGAATGGCCGAATTGTTTTCAACCACCATTTAGAGACCCAGAATTTGCTAGTCGCCAATATGTTGTGGACTAAAACGAATGATTGGTTTCATTTGCCTGATGGTCGGAAGTGGATGGACCTTCCCATGCCTCCCTTTGAGATACAACGACTTCAAGATCCCTTTCACTGGGTTGATAAGCTTGGACTTGAGAGAGGAATGGACCCAAAACAAAATAGCCCTCAAGGCTGGTCCAGCTTGGGATATCTCTATCAAAAGAGCAATGATTCTGACCGCCAACCATGGCATCATTGGATCTACGCTTCACCATCCAATCTAACCCAGAATTACGCGGCACTAAATGAAACTCACGATCCGTGGGACCACGCATTTGAAAAGCTCCTCCAGCATCACGACAAGCTAGAGTATATGGGTCACACAAGCTTCCACTACGTGACGTGCCCTGGAAGCGCTTTGTGTTCAGCTTGGTACATTACGGGCCCTGCAATTTTGCATTTCACTACGGAGAAAACACCAAAAAAACTCGACAAAAGCCGGTCATCGAAGAAACCGGAGAAAGTCGAACCACCTTCTATACCGGGCCACGATTCTGTGTCAGTTCGTCTCTTTGAACTTCCTCTTAGAGAACCAGTTATTCCCAACAGATTCCCGAGTCACTTTGAGCAGATGCGGACTATCACGGCGGTCAATTCTGGCTTCTGGACAACCCAGAATGAATACTCTGACGCCACGCAGCTTTTTGCTAGTGGAGAAAAGAGTCTTCGAAACATTGAAAAGGCACATCCCTGGACATATGGCGCGCTAGTGAATTTGGAAAAGAAGTGGACGTGGATACTATCAGTAGATGATAGGCTGTCGAGTTCGGTCCGCTCTATGGTAATGTCAATAACATCTGTTCCATCCACCCTTGTTATAGTCGCCTGGGAAAGTTTGCTTGGTTGGATTTACCCTGGCGAGGCAGAACAGGGTGATAGTTCCTCCGAGGATGATCCCGTGGCTTTTATCCTGCAAAGTTTTCTTGATGCTCAGAAGAACCTAAACCCGGATTCTGACAATTTGATGGCTACAGAGCATGGGGCGAAGATGATGGCACAGATGCAGAATGATCTCGATACGAGGGTGTGGTGGAATACTATGGGGGAGATAAGAGAGGAACTCTCTTCGAGACGTGGGAAAATTCAAGAGAAGAAAGAGTAGGAGATCTTGTAATTCTGGGTAGAACGAGATGAATCCAAGTGTTGGACTGACGGGTATGACTGAAACTTAAGTATGTTTATACTTGAACCGAACAGAAGGCCTCTCCTTATGCAAGGCCGCGCGCTGTTTATTATGCTTTCATAAGTGAAGCATGGAAATACCGCCAAAACATGCACACACTAGGATATCCAGAGGGATAGCCGTACTACAACCAAAGACTTCCAAGACAGCCATTTAGGTAAATGATCTCGTGAGCGGCGGTGAGCAAGGTGGCTGAGATATTAAGGTAACGAAGTGTATCGTCAAAGCAGCCAGAGAAGGCCTTGATGCATGTCAAGAACACGTAACAGAGAGAAATATGTTGGTATCTATTTCGGTGTTTATTTACAAAAGAGGTATTGCCATGGGAGTGGATGCTGCGAAGATCAACACTCTGCTCCGTAGGTACTACCTAGTTATTCTTACAAGAATGCCTCAACCATTCCCATGGTGCCACACATCTCCGCGAAATATTGGAGTGTCTGTTCTTTATGATTCTTAGCATCAGAATCGGCCCCTCCTTCGACTAATAACAGAATAATAGCCTTGTGCAACATTTCTAGTTGTTACTTGTTATTACAGTCTTTCTAGAAATCTTCACCCCAGATAACATGACGAAGCCGTGCTGAACAAAACGCCTGGTATACTCCCGAATATGGTCTTATTATTTCGGCAAATATCTGGACGGACATGATTGCTATTTTGCACCGAAGATCGTCTATAACGATAATGCTCTAGAATATACTCGTCGACATCATCTCATATGATATCGACATCTTATCAGCAACTAACTAACTGGAATCAGTAGAACTACCTCTTACTGTACGTTAAGGCTGAGAGTAAGCTTCCCCGCTGTTTTCTACTGACGTATGTGGCTCGAGAAATACAGCAAACCTCTAATCAGTTGCTCTGTCTGGTTAGTTTAGTCTCTTGAGAGTTCAAAAGCCTCAAGGTAATCTTGAAATAAGAGACATCTGCTAAACTATATCAGTATATCTGTAATATAACATCATCGGTACATCATGGCGCTCTGCCGATGGTTCCGCCCTGCATAATCAGCACGGCAAAAGCCATAGGATCCATAGGCTAGTTGCCAGATAAGCGCCATGCATAAGCAGGCTAAGAATGACCGCAGCTGTTCAAATCCAAGGTGATTTTCCATGAACCTGTCCCCGCAACGTCTCTTCACGTCATGAGGAGACCGAGTACTCTATACTCTTCGGTTCAAATCAACACCATGCCGGCGATAACAAATTATATACAGTCGATTTCGCCCCATTGGGTACGCCATGCTCCGCCATGGGCAATTCTCACTGGTGCTACCAGCTCCGTAGGCATTCTGATGCTCTCTGCCGCCGCATGGAAAGACTACAAGATATACCTTAGCTACGGTCCAGGTGGTCTGCCATACAACCTCTTCGGCTGGTTCGTGACAGCTTGCGTTCTATGCCCCCTCGGAGGGGAAGCCTTGAGCACTAAGAAATACGATAAAAAGCCCGATAAAGAAGAATGGCTTCCCAAAGATTGGCTAAAGGAGGCTAGAATTGGAGAGCGCCCAACGCTGGGACCTCACCCGCTACCTCAATGACAATTGACACAGCTCATAACCCCCTACATCAAGAAGGTAGCGTTTTCTCGCCGTGGTTATGTAATGGAAAGTTCAGACTGATTTATTCGTAGAAAACCGAAGAGGCGTTCGAGATGCTTGGTGAAGTGTCTCATATCCATGCGACAGGTGACCATTCTATTCATGTTACTCTATCGCCTCAAGATTGTAATTTACACCTCGCTATTACATGATATATTCAAAGCTAATACTTGTGTACAGGCAAGAAAGTGATTGAGTCTGGTTGGGGCCAGCGCCATCCACTGGATGGTGTTCATGCTGCCAAGTATGTTTTCGGTCGGACTATCCCTGATGAGTATATCTTGATCTATGCTCCTCGGAATGAACATAAGGTTGAAATTGCGATGGAAATCGTGGCTGCCTCTATTGGTTTCATGTCTGGTACGAAGAGCGTTAAGTCTCTTCCAAAGAGCTCATAATCATATAAAGGTTTAGTCATAGGAGATTCTGCCAGTGAAATCAAAACCAACACCGCCTTCTTTCATTCGATACTTGCTAGAGATAGAGATATCCTGTGTTAAAATATAGTCCTGTTTAGTCATTCTACGCAATTTTGGACTCATGTATATCACAAAGTGAATTCGGTTCAAAGTTTTTAGTGGAAATATTATATTTAATTTGATTATATCTACTCCATTTCTACTCTCTGAGCCAAGAATCCAGGGACGCGCTTTTTTAGCGATATAAAGGGCCTTTGCTTAGCTTAAGAGTCCTGAGTGGTGATCTGGCCACCAGGGCTGTGGACAACTGTGACGTTGGAAGAGCCCGTGAAGTCAATAGTAGCCTTAGTAAGGGCAGACATTTCAAAGTTGATGACCTGTCCAGCCTTATAGGTACCGTAGGCAATGTACCAGGTGTTAATAGGTTGAATTTGGTAGCTGCAGTTGGGCTGGGGGATGATAGTGGCAGCGGGAACGGTCTTGCCGTTGATGAGCTTTCCGAGGCCAATTACCCAGCCGTCTATTGAAGATAGGCACGTTAGCATCGTCCTACATTATCCTTTTAGGTCTTTGAACTTACTATCCTTGGCATTTTGGAAGGTGAACTCGTTTTGACTGTTTCCAGGAGCAGTGTTAATGCCAAAAGCACCAAATTTACCACCAGCCTCTGCCTTGCCCGTGAACTGAGGCGCCATATCGATGACATCCATCTTCAGAGTGGTGCCCTTCGTGGGACTGCCACGAAGATCAGTGGAGCCAAGCTCGACCTCTTGGGCAGCAGAGACTGAAACGGCAACGTCGTCCCGGCCGGGGACTCCGCTTGAGGAACCAACGTAAGCGAAGGTCTTTTGGGTGATGGTGAAGGTAGTCGATGAACCAGGTCCAGCGGGAGTGACCTTCAGGGCGTTGGTCCAGATCTTTGAGTTCACAGAAGCTTGAAGTTCGGGAACCTCGTTGAAGAGAACATAGTTCTGGTTGCTGCCAGAGTTGTTCTGGACGGTGATGGTGTAGGTGTTGGGCATTGTGTCAGACTGTTGAGAGTGAAAAGGTATTATGTGTTGTAGCAGTGAGATAAGCTGAGTTGGTAAGAATGAGACTGAGTTGTCGTCTGTACTGAGCTGGGGTCGCCAGGGTTTTATAATGAGAGGCTCTGGAATACCATTTGGGACTGCTGGCAAAACATTTCGTATTTTCGGCTTTAGCTCTGGACTACCGGTCCTATTCTTCCGACCATAGTTCAACACGAATGGTTCTGTTGGATTGCTGGACTTGCACGTTCTTACAGTCTCAAGGTTCGAGGCCACCGACTCTACCTAGTCTTTTAAACATCACACCTCCAGAGAGGACGTCCAGCCAGCCACTTTACGCAGCACTGGAGATTTCATTCGATCTCGAGGTTTGGGATTATGGAACTATCGTATTTCAACGAAGCGTCGACCAGTGTGAAAGACAGGTGATTGATTGATGTGATAAACCAGAAGTCGTGCATATTGGAGGACCCTGGATCTGAGATCACTAGTTCGTGGCTAGCAACGAACTCCGGGTAATTTTTGCCGCAGAAAGGCAGGGAAATCGGACAATTCTAGATAACGGTTGGCTGGAAAGGACTGAGACAATAGTAGGCTTATGACAAGGCTAGGACGGAGTCTAAGATCTAGATCTCAGCTTTTCCTGGAGTTACAGGGGTCTCAGTCGCATGGGTAAACCACATGCCTAACTTGGTGCTCCACTAATCCAATAGGGCTATGCTGAAGAATCCAAAGTACAGCTAGTGTTCAGCTTTCGTCGAGTTGCGATGCTTTAGCTATTTGGTAACCTGAAGCAGGGGGCAACATGAAACTATCAGTAGCAATATTGGCACTAGTCAATTTAGTGAACCTTATCAGTTGCTAGCTTTGCAACGTATCTGTTTGAGTGTCTTCATTTGAGTGGAGGTTTGAAGAAGGCCAAGCAGCGGAGACATTGTCAGTATTTCTGAACCTTCAGCTGATACCATTTCAGAAAAGGAGAAATCGACAGTGGGGAGCTGATAATCTGTTGACAGCCTGATTCAATCTACCCTGGTCTCATTCAAAGACATGATCAATCCCCTGATGGTGCGACATGCCGCTAGCCACCAAGCCTAGCTCACGCTATATATAGAACGACAAGGGTGAACACCAATCTTGATGTAACCTCGGGCCGCCTCTTAGTTTAATGGCTCAGCCCCGAATCACGGGAATTCTGATGCCCATGTTTTGTGCCTTGGTCAAGAGTATCTGGGCAGTCTGTCACGTCACTGCCTCGCGAGGTCTAGACTATTCTACAATAAGTCCCTCAAGGTCTACCAAGGTGACATGGTGACGTTGGCTGGCTCATTTTCCGAGCATGGAGTAGCTTTTCAACAGATCTTGCCAAATATGAAACGCGTTGTCAGTACATCCATGGTCCAAGCAGAAAGTATAAAAGGTGTCGTATTATATTACCCTACTACAATACAACTGAGCCAAAGTTGGTCCCTCAAACTCCATGCACACTAGCTATAAGAAGAATAGTTACCTAAATCCCCTCACTCGCGGCCAATATTGTTTAAAACACTGAACTTTGTGGTGTCAGAGATCCAGATCCCCCATTGGAGTCTTCAGTGAGGCCTTCGTTGCTTTCAACGGTCATTGACTGGTTTGCCATTGCCGTTGTCTGATCTTCTATATCGAATGAATCTTCACCATCCCAGGCGGCGGCACTCATCATCATAGTTGAGGAAAAGCTGTTGAGGGGGGGTGTAGCCTGGATAGTAAGATTATTGTAGGCGTCGTGAACGAGAGACACACGATCAGTTGCAAGGGCATCAAAGTCAACGAGAACCGTATCCGTAGCCGTCTTCAAAGGCCTTTTTACGATGTCTCGAACGTTGAAACTTCCAATTGTGACGTAAAATTTGTTGGACGGCACAATGAGATATGTTTGGGCTGGGCTTGGGACGAAGGTGACATATGAACCAATATCTTGACGGACGGAACAGCTGAATCCAATGAAGAATTTGTCTATACCAGGCTAAATGTTAAATTCTCTATGAAGTGACAAAATCGAATCATCGTCAAATGGCAGTACGTACTGGAAACGGCCTGTTGCAAAGTGAAGTCAGGCTTTGTTTTGACGGCAAAGGTTCCAACACCGGCCGAAGGATAGTTGGATACCCTTGAAAATGAAGGAGTGCCGCTGGAACAGTCGACCTCCAGCAGAGAACCCGGAACAGGTGTGCCATCTAGCTCTTTGGACCCAAGATCCACATATCGCTGATCGACTACTTCAGTCCCTGTACCAACTGGCTTTTTCTTTAGGTCGGGGGGGTCACTGATATCTGAGCTAACGTCGTATATGCCACATGTTGCAATAAGCTGCTTTGACAGGATGAAAGTGGCCTGGCCTTGGCCACTAGCCACTCCTATTACGCGACTGATGATTCGCGTCGTTGTTGTAACTGCCGGCGTGATCCCTGCGGGCTCCGCGTAGATTCCATACGAAGCACTAGACTGAGATTTGTTGTTGATAGTGATTGTATAAGGCGTCATGGCCGGAAACAATAGAAAGCCGCCAGAGGTAATGTGCAGTGCTGTAGAAGTAAAGGCCGAATCTCTTTTGTCTGATGTGATATGAATGTAATTACAAGAAAGGGATGAAGGCGGGGAAAGAAAGTGTGAGATCTAGAATGTCTAGTTAGCCCAGCCTGCATGTGATTTGGCGCCTCCACACCTTCGACGCTACCAGTCGATTTATTTGTTGGCTAGTTAATGGAAACGGTTCCCCATTGAGGAGAATACGACGCGCAAACCAGCTAGTCTTTAGGGCTACCGTTTTTGGTGGTTTGGTTCCGTCTAGTTAGTTACCAGCTTCCTTATGCAGTTATATCTGCAACCCTAATGCAAAGTCAAGGTCTTTACGTGGAGGTAAGTGGAGGGGGTGCTTAGCGGACCTGCAGCTATCGATAGCCTAATGCGGTCCCAAAGAGTGATAACTCTACAATTTGGTCGATGCAGTAGTAGATAGCCGCACACTTAAAGATTGGAACTGCTACAGTAAACATTGAGAATGGTATCTCTCTGACACACGGGGATAATGGCTGGCGCAAGACATGAGTATGGCTAGCTGACAGACACGGATCGCGAGCATGGCATGAACGTTTTCTATGAAATGAGACCAGTAATCATGATACGGAAGATAGAATATGTCAAAATACATGAGACCTCTGTAAAGAATCCCGAGTAGGGTAGCCAGATTTACGTTAAAATTTACAGATAGAGGGAAGACTGATTTGGATGCATAAGAACAAAGTCGTATGTAAGTATATCACCAACCACATTTACCCTGCAACTCGGAAATGTGTTTACGTTGCTACTATCTTCCCAGGAACAGATTGTTTACAGAGGAGCCAGTACCAAGGGGCCAAGAGCGGCGAATTATAGGGGTCGTTACGGGCCGCCCCTAACAACACGTTCCGCTATCCCCCGCACAAAACTAGAGCTATTCCCAAAGTGTACTTCAGCCAGCCACAATCTGATGCAGTAAGTAACTAATGCCGGGCAGTATGATATAGCTAGAAGGAGTACATCCTCTGCAGGCCGATGAACATGCGAAGCGCCAGATCTATTGTTTCCACATTATTGTTTTGTAAACTGTTATATCCAGCGAAGGTAACTCGCGCGCAGCGCCAGGAGATATACCCCGAGCAAGAACAATGCCGACAATGAACTTTCCGAGGCCGATGATTCAGCGGTCTGTAAGAGGACCAACCATTCTTAACAGCTGCCTAAAGCTACAACTGCCGATACTTGCCATGTCAGGCAGTGTCCCCTGAATGACAGCATGGCTTGCAGCATTACTTGGCTTGGATAAAACGGCATTCCAGCTTGGCAGTTCTAATCGCCGCTTATCTCTAATTAAACGGCACTTTCGGAGTAGTCCTTGGCATTTTTGGCTACTGGGAAATGTAATCGCCGCTTATCTTTAATAAAACAAGTGGAGCCCGATGTGCCGTCGTCAGATGCTTAGTGTGGGGGCTGTTGTTTCACAATAGAACCCTCGACGAAGATTGGAAGATGAGAAGAGTATGATCACTGTTTACTAGTGTAGTAAGTAGAGTAGAATTTAAGGTTGGAGTGACTATTGAGTAGTCGGTTTGTTAAAGAAAGAAATAGAATAAAGTCTAACAGCTATATGCCAGTCTTATTGGAGATATAGAATAGCTTAAATTCTCCTATTATAACCATTCGACTTGCTATTGTAATTATTGCTCTTAGACAGGGAAACAGTCCAGCTTACTGTGTTAATTTCGTCAGTCACAAGTTCGAGTTCTCACTCGCTACAGATGTGGATATTTGTAAAGCCCGTGAGCAAGGAGCCAGCATAACCGTTTCTCAACCTCCATGGTCCTTGGTACTTGGCAGCTTATGGGATAATCTTAGCTGCAAGGGGATACTATAGACAAAAAACGTATTCAATGTAGATCAACTACTATAAAACTACGACAAAACCCATCCTAATCACAGCCATCACTCTCAACATCACTCACACTCGTTCAATCATCTACCTCCAACAAAATCTTTTAAGCACACTCACTCACTATGCTTGTCCAAAACATCTTCGTCTCTTCCCTCCTCCTGGCTGTCGCCCAGGCTGGACCAACTACCTCCAAGGGTCTTACTCGACGGGACGACAACAGCTACCCGGTCTGTGACAACACTGACCAGACCTACCAGGGTCCCTACACCGACGGTGAAGGAACCTACGCCGCCTCTGATAGGTCAACCCGCCCCTACAAGTTCCCCAAGGTCCGCCACTGCTGGTATGACTACTTCGTCGTCGAGGCCGCAGTTGAGGATACTCCATGGCAGAAGGCCTCCGGTGACATCTACTGCACCTCTACCGACACCTGCACTGCCACCAAACTCACCGGAAACCAAGTCTGTCAAGAGAGATCTGAGTCTGTCAGTGCTGAGGTTGGTGCTGCGGCCGAAGGTATCAGTTTTGGACTCAGCTTTACTGTTACCAGCTCTGAGTCCAAGTGTGTCCTCGCTCAGGACCTCACTGCTTGCTCGTGGAATGACCAGGCCTGCCACACTGTCTGGACCCAGCAGAAGGTCCTCCGACAGAAGGGTTACCGCCGCCAGCGCTGCAACTGGGGCAATGGAGACCAGACTGAGTGCATGGATAACTGGGAGCAGACTACCCCTTCTGATACTATTAGCTATGGTTGCGGCTCTAAGTGCGAGGATACCAACGACTGCGGCAACACTGATGGAAAGCCTTGCTCTAAGTAAGCTCTGAACTCATGAACAGTTTCTAGTCAACACCATCGGTTTGAGGGATCCCAGTGTAATGAAACATGGCGAAGAGATTCGTGATACTCGAGGAGGAGAGGATTTCTTAAAATTCAATTCGGTCCAAAAGAGGCATTGGACTTCGTGTCCATAAGCTTGTATTTACTATTTATTATTTGATCAAGAAAAGATGTTGAGTTGATTATTGGATATGAAAGTATTGGTGATAATGCTGAAGCTACAGGATAATTCTCTTGTCTTATCAGATTGGCTGATAAGATAGGTCTTTATCAAGTACGGATAAGCAACGGACATTGTCGTCGGCTCCACTGACTTAAGATGGGTAGCCAATCAAAACTCGCAGTACTCACCTAAACTCGGCCCTATCTAAACGCGACAAGCCAGTAAGAAAAACAACATAATAAGCCCATTCATGCCATCGAGACCTCTTCACCGTAGCTCTTTTTCACTATCTGAAAAATGCATATAGGAAGAATTTCTAGAGCTGTCCGCATTGGACACTCACTATGCCGCCCACATCTCACCTCATTCACCCCTCCTCTCCCCCAACTCCGGCATTATCATAATCGTAACGCCAATCTCGGCAGAATCTACACACCATACGGAGCCACTGTCTGTGGTCCTGACTACTCCCGCATACACATTGGCTCCGATGAAGATGCAAGAAAAGTATATCGCCTTCTAAAATGTTACATGCAAGATCCAGCCCGCGCAACTACCGTTAAGAAGGTTATCCTCGACCTAGGCTGGTGCGGTAATGGGTGGATGCCACCATCTTACCCGGACCAAGTTCCGGAACACATGGGTTATGAAGAAGTTCTCGATGACCCCGTAGTCGGACTGAGGAGATATGCTGGTCGTTTGGACGCGGATGCTGAAACGACTCAGAAGGTCCTTGAGGGTCTTGATTGGAAGCGTGACGAGGATACACTGTCAGCTAGAAACAAAGGCAATTTCGGAAGCACGGTGGCAATACTTCTCTTGTCTCTTTGCAAGAACATCGAAACATTGTATATTGCCGATAGACTCCACCAAAATCCCGTTTTGGAGTACATGCTCAGGGCCAACTATGGACAGATGGAGAACCCTCCACTGCAGAAGCTTAAACACGTCCGCTTTTTTGTCAATGGTGCAGAAGAACAAAACTACGGCACACTTGAGATGCTTGAATACATGCAGCTAGTCCATCGACTACCAGCTCTTGAGTCAGTTTCCATGGACGGAGTTCAGGACTATCAGACAAATCGTACTCTTTTTGTCCCTGGAACAGGAACCATGAAGAAGCTGGAGATTACTCACTCTGATATCTATGGGGGCTTAGTAGGCCTTATGATCTCAATCTCGAAAGCTCTCGAAGAGCTGAAATTATCACTTGGTGGTATGCAAACCAGTGATGCCTCGGATGGCCCTGTCGTTCATCAAGAACATATTGGAAAGCCACTCTTTCAGCAAAGGAATTCTCTGAGAGTGTTGGATGTTGACTTGGATCATATTTTTGAGCATTCAGGAAGCTGGAATATGGATCTTTTTAAGGATAGTGATGATTACATGGTCAAGCACGATAAGGAGAGTGTTGATGATGGTGAGGAGTCGAGTTGGAGCCAAACAAAGTATGAGTATGATGATTATGGGCGTGATCGGTTGGCTATGGACAAAGCGATTATGCTTGAACCTGAGAAGAATGAGAAGGTGTATGGAAGAACTATTGGTTCACTACATGACTTTCCTAAGCTTTCGCATTTGAGCATAGGCATTGTTACACTATTGGGACCTAATCATTGGGATCCGAAGAATCGACTATTTGAGCCAACTCCGTTCCGACTAGTTGACGGCTTACCACCAAACCTGGAATATCTTTGCATATACGGATATGATCGGGGCGCCAATATCGATGTTGACGAGCACGTCGATGAATTTCTCGCTCAGAAGGATGAGAAGTATCCCAAGTTGAAGGTTATCAAGGGTATTCATGAATATGTTCGGAGTATGAAAGATGACATCAATGATGAATGGGAGTGTTATGGGGATAAGCCGGTCTGGGATGAGAATGATCCCAACATGTCTGAGTTTGACCGTAGCTATGGTCCGGAACCCAGGTACTATAGACGGGAGGGTTTGGAGTTGGGGTGGGAGAAAGCAAAAGAGTTTGGAGAAAGAAAGTCCTGTTGTAATTTTTGTTGATACTAATTATTCATGTGTTTTTCATCGAGCTGCTTGCATACGAATAACCTTATCGCAGTTAAGTATACACAACGGATCAAATGCATTCTTCATCTGTATTTAATTAGCATACTCTCAATCCTCATAATCCAAGAAAAGACTTACTGATCTCATCGTATCAACAGCCTCCTTCCCAAGTTCCTTCTCCAAGTAATCCCTCTTAACAAGTCCAACTCCATGTTCACCCGTAGCAGTTCCTTTCATCTCGATAGCCTTATCGACCATCCTATGAACTACATCCTCCGCAATATGTCTCTTCTCTTCAGGGAATAAAAGAAGGGCATGGAAGTTTCCATCACCGACGTGACCGACGATAGACCCAAGTAATCCGGACTTTTTGATGTCGGCTTTGGCAAAATCGATGATGTCAGGTAGACGACTCATTGGAACGGCTACATCTGTTGTCCAGACTTTGTCTGTCGGGGATTTGCGCATGGCAAGCATACTCCAGAGAGCGTTTTTACGAGCAGACCATAATTCGTTTCGTTCGTTCTCGTCGGAGGCAAATGTATATCCTGTGCTATGGTTGTTCTCTGTGATCTTCCCAACCTGTTTGGCAAGATGTTGGACGATGAATTCATCGCTTCCTGTGAACTTGAAGAACAAAGTTGGCTCTTCTTTCCACTTGATCTTAGTTAACTCAGAGACGTTGATACTTTTCATTTGTACTTCATCCAGAATCTCAACAGCCGCGACTTGAATACCGTTTGATAGCACCTCTCGCACTGCGGAGGCAGCGTCGCGGAGGGTTAGAAAGGTACACACTGCCACAGCTTCACAAGGAGGTTTGACAGCTAGTTTGAGAGTCGCTTCTGTAACGAGACCAAGAGTACCCTCACTTCCGATGAAGGTCCGAGTTAGATCATACCCTGCGCTTGACTTTCTCGCTCGTTGGCGAGTTTTAATAATGGTTCCATCGGCGAGAACGACTGTGAGTGATAGAACCCAATCTTTCATGGTTCCATATGCTGCTGCGTTGGTACCCGAACAACCTGTGCCGACCATACCTCCAATCATAGCGCCTGGGCCGGGATCGGGAGGGAAGAAGAGGCCGTGAGTTGCCAGCTCCTCATTGAGATCCATCCATCCGATCCCAGGCTGAACAACGCAATCAAGATCATATTTGTTTATCTCCTTGATGTTGTCCATTCGTGTAAAGTCGATGCATACGCCTTGTAAATGAGGAATGTATTGTCCTTCAATAGACGTTCCACCAGAGTAAGGTGTCACCGGTAGTCGGCGTCGGTGACATACTTTCATTACCTCTGATACTTGCTCCGTTGTCTCTGGGTAGAGAATAACATGAGACATGATGGCGGACTCTTCAGTCCATGCGTATGACTGATAGTCTGAACCAGAATGTGTAACGAGGTCTGTTCGTTCTGTGGAAACATTGTCCGGGCCCAATATCTTGGCGAACTCATTACATGCTGCTTTGATGTTTTCTGGTGAAACATCGTGTTCAATCTTGGGAGTGTTGGCTAACGACTGTGTTGATGAGAGCTTGGTCTTATTGGGACTGTTCCCGATGGTCAATGCTCCGAGGGCACCAGCTGCTGCCAACCCAAAAGCGTAAAGGCCTGCTAAAATGAATCAAAAAACAAAAATAAGACTGTAGTATATAGAGAGAAAGTTCATACCTGTACTACTAGAAGCGGCTACATGAGAGCGCAGTGGAGCAGTCGTTGAACGAGACTGTTTAGTCGAGATCTGCCTTGGAAGGGATGTTTGGCTGCGGCGTAGCCACCTTAGTGATTTGCTTGCAGTAAACATGATTGCTGTAAACTAAAGAAATTATGGAAAACTGGCATTCGAGAACCAAGAGACCCGAAACTTTCAAATACTAAATACCCCAGACTTTCATCATTAATTCATTCTTCTCTTCTCCCATTACAAACCGTTCTCTTACCCGAGAGGCTGGTAGTACTCGGTTCGCCGATCCTTCGGGAATGGCCATCGGCTATGGGATTCACAAATTGGTGCTGTTGATAACACGAGTCACCCTATAACTTTCGGCTATGGACAACGTTGCGTTCTCGGTCTTCAGTTTCCCCTCAAAGCTATTTACATCTAGGCTTTGCTTATTGCCATTAGTTCAAGCATTCTAACCCCGTGTTTCGGTATTCATTTTCCCCAGATGACCCCAGATTCATGCAAGTCACCGTGTACGCCAAGGGTATTACCAAGCTGACTCGTTATTCGCCACATCAGCTGGACGCGGGAATGAGTGGTACATCATAAGCAGCAGTACGTTCATTAAAAGAAGAAGTAAATATTATTGAACCCAAAAACGACGAGGCAAAATTGTTCATCTAGATGATCTCGGAGCTAGCTATGCCCAAGTCGGCCAAAAAGTACAAAGCCTGATACTGAGATGACTCGGGCTGTGGAAAGTCCATAGTATCACTTGACTGAATCCCTGAAAATACGCCATTTGCCAAGTACATCGGCCAGAAGCCGCTTCCCTCAACGTCCGGATATGGATTCTCTGAGTTTTCACCAAACATAAAGCTTGCATCTTCAACGCCGAGGTTTGAGGTCTGATAGACTGGTTGAGTGATTGCTGGTAGAGTGCCGCTTGGCTGCTGAGCAACTTCAACGGTCTCCGTCGACGAGTCAGCGCTGTTATCATTGTCTACAGTGCTCGTACCCGGTCTCGGTTCTACTACTCCGTTGGACTCGGTGCGGTTGAGAATATCCATGAAGAAATTCTTGATCCATCGGGCTAGAATGTAGACTGGCTCAAACTGCTTGAGAGCGAGTAAGCCAGGCCGAATCTTGACAAAGATCTGGTCACTTTTTGATGTAGTCGTCTTGACATCAACTGCAAGAGCCATCATGGCAGAGAAGAGGGCCGATATACTATATTGCAAGTCAGATATATGTTTTTAGAGTCCTCAGTTGGGGCTTACTATATCATAGGAAAGTGCTCTGGCGACCAGAAGAGCAACGAGTTCTCAACCAGATTGAACACCTGCGTGGCGGCGTCAAGAAGAGGTTTGACTTCCTTTGAAGCATTGCACTGTCTTTGTAACCTCTGGGAGAGATTGATCAAGTAGTAACTAAACATTCAGCGAAATCCCAGTACTGGCAGAGGGATCGACTTACTGATAGATAACTTTGAGCGTTAAGCTGAGATGATGATTCCCATTGAAGGAATTTGATGCCTCGGAAGCATCATGCCATGCTTGTAAGGTTGTCTGGATATCCTCGATTGCTTTTTGTCGTGCTGACGGATCTTTGTATAGATGGAGACGTGATGGTGAGCAGTGAGAGAAGTACAGTTGGGCCACTGAGAGATGGGTAAGCCATGGTCCGTACTCGGGGGTATAGGAGCCTTACCTGCTTTACTCAATTTTACTTGTGCAATAATGTATTTGATCGTCTCTGGACTTTCTTCCGGGAAGTCTTGCTCAGTGAGTTCCTCAACATCGTGGTCCTCGTCATTAATTACCATCGGACTTCCGGTAGAGATGGCTGTTTGGCGATCGCGAACCTAGACCTGTTAGCCGAGAGTCTTCGTCAGTAAAGAGTTATTCACGTATAAACACCACCAGATACGTTTCCATCGTGACCTTTCCTCTGGTGACATCTTGCTATTCTTTGTACTTCTGTGATAGCCAGTACACTGAGCAGATCGAATAGCAGCGGCAAGCCACCAATGGCAATCCCGATAGGCCGTGGGGCTTCCGAACCAGTAGTGAAGTAGGTATGATGACAAAATCATGTGGGTTCGGCTCGATTCTCTATCAGCGTCGAATGAAGCGCTGGATTTGTTGTAAAGTGTACTGTTGGCGTCCCATCGAGTACTATGACCCATGAGATGCAAGACCTCCAAGTCACAATGTAAAGACGCAACGAAAAGAACACTTCTCAACAAAGTTCCCGACATAGTTCCGTCGTTAAGAGAGGTGAAGAAGTAATTCTTTCCAAGAATTGGACAAAAGGAATGAAACCGTTCGAAATAGACTTTGATCAGACGGTCGACTAGATCAGGTGACGGAAGATCTGACAACTCAAGTCGACGAACAGGAGGTCTGCTTGAAACGCTCTCTCGTCTTGTATCGCGAGATACATTCTGGACTGTTTCATTGCAGTCTCCAATCGGTCGATGAACACTGGTATGACCTGGAGTGTAACCTCTCATGACATAAGATGCGTACCAGCTTTCACCAACAACGCTGGGTTGAACCGTAGGGCTAGCATCGTGATCGGATGCTGGTCGGTTGATTATGGGCTCAGTAGTTGGCCGCGGCTGACTTCTTCTGCTTTGTACTGTTTGTGGTGTAGAAGCTATGATAGTCGAATCAACTGATTCGCTGTCATTAGTCATTTGAATGTTGGGACTGGATGAGTCTTGATGAGATGCAGTGTCGGATACCAAGATGTATCGTCCATCAGGCCCTCTGCACAGGGGTTAGCATTGATCCACTTCAACCACGATACGTCTGCTTACCTCCGACGCCTAGATTGGATAAGCGCACACTGCTCATGGTTATTACTCTTCCTACAAGCTGAACAAGGAACACCAGTGACTGAACCATCACATTTCGTTCTCCGTCTATTACACCGCTCACAAGCAGTCACTCTCTTGCGCCCATGGTTCGGGGCTCGCTTCCTCACTTGCCTTGGAGTGGATTCGTCCATTAGAGAGATTACTGTATGCGGTGACGAAGAAATGTATGTTTTTGTCTCCCCGCGCGGCTTGTTTCAATCTTTCCCGCGGGTCCGGAGCGAAGGAACCCCGCATATTCTAACTACGCTAGACTATTCATAGGTGTCGATCATGGCCATAGCCGATGGACATGTCCGATGCCGGGTATGGTACAACATCCTTAGTGCTACGACACTAGATCAGGATGTTACTGCGAAGTTCATCAAGCATAATACTTTCTGCACATATAAAGCTTACCCCAGATTTCCCCCACAATCAATACTTACATGGGCTGACCACCATCTCACAACCTTATCCCTTTTCTCATAATCACAATGACAATTCACGACATCGATGTGTCAGACGCCAAACAACACGACCTAGAACAAGTTGAAACCAAAGACCAGGGCCAAATCACCCACGATGCCAAATTTGAAAAGCGTGTTCTTCGCAAAGTCGACATGCGACTTCTACCTATCTTAGGATGTCTGTACACTATCGCCCTCGTTGATCGATCCAACATCGCTGTCGCTCGTATCTCTGGAATGGATGACGACTTGGGCCTTGCTGAAGGGAATCGTGCCTCTGTTTCGTTGATGGTGTTTTTCATTGGATACATCATCTTTGAGATTCCAAGTAATGCATTTATCCATAAGCTTGGTGCTGCGAATTGGCTTGCCTTTTTGGCTGCTGCTTGGGGTTTGGTGTCGCTAGGTATTGGTTTCTTGGACAATTGGGCGGGTTTGGCTGTGTTGAGAGCTCTGTTGGGTATTTTTGAAGCTGGCTTCTTTCCAGGTACCTTCTCCCTTGTTGTCTTCTGGTACGATACTGACACCTGAAAAGGTTGTGTCTATCTTGTATCATCTTGGTACAAGCGATACGAAGTGCAGAAGCGTATGGCGGGTTTCTTTCTTACATCTTCAGCGCTTTCAGCATTTGCCAATATCCTTGCATACGGTTTAATTCAGATCTCTAAACACCATCACTACAAAGGGTAAGCACCTAAAGACCCACGAAAGAATAATGATGCTGACTGGTATAGGTGGCGCTGGATCTTCATCATTGAGGGTGCCATCACAGTCATCGCAGGCATTGGTTCATGGTTCATTATCGTCGACTTTCCCGACTCTGATAAAAATACCTTCCTCACTCCCGAAGAACGCGCATTCGTCAAAGAAAGACTCAAACAAGATCGCGGTCCTGAAGAACATGAGAAGGTCACTTTTAAGATCCTTGCTCACACAGCTGCCGACTGGAAGCCTTGGGCTTTCTCTCTCATGTACATGGCCGGTGCCGTTGGAGTTTATGCCTTCTTATTCTTCTTGCCCATTATCCTTCGAGGCGGTCTTGGATATTCCCTCGAGTTGTCCTTCATCCTGAGCACTCCTCCATCTCTCTTCGCAGTTATCGAAGCCATGAGTATCTCCTGGCTGGCTGATAAAACAAGACTTCGAGGGCCCTTCGTCATTTTCCAAGGCCTCATCGGTATCATTGGACTTTGCATGACTGGATTTCTCAACAACCCAACTCCAAGATACGTCGGTACTTTCCTCGGAGTTGCTGGTGCCAATGGTCTAGTTGTCACAACACTAGCTTGGCAGGCTAACAACATTGTCGGCGATGCTCGACGTGCGGTGTCCACTGCTATTTTGATCAGTATGAGTGGTATTGGTGGCATCTATTCCAGCATGGTGTTTCGTAAGTACTTTTTCTGCTTCTATTGTTTCATATCTGACTTTGAACAGGCCAGCAAGATGCACCCAACTATATCCCTGGACTTGTTGCTGTCATGGCTATCAACGTCGCCGCTGTTGTAGTTGCTGGTCTAACTATGTTGATGCTTCGACGTCACAATAGAGAAGCCGATGAAGGGAAGTATCAATGTGAGGGCAGAGAAGGGTTTAGGTACACCTTGTAGAGACGAAAGCTTTCTTTGTGTTTCATGCTTAGTTGAAAGGTTAATAATGGCATGCCTGCATGCATGGTGGTTCAATGACTTAATCTTTCAATTGTTCAAAACTCTGTTGTTTTCTCTAATAATGAGTAGATATCGAAGTTATTCAATTCGCGCATTGCTTAAATCTTTGATAAATAGTTTACTACGGTAGTCTCGGCCTCAGATCAGCCACTAGACCCGTACGATACACAAAGTAGGATTGGCGGCACAGCAGCAAAACGTGACCGAAAATAGGGCCTCTATTCAGGCCACCCGCCCATAAGCCCCAGTAAGTCTGCATGGTGGATGATTGGTTCATAATTTCACCAATCGTACTCTGGACTCAGAAATGCTGACAGGAACCCCTCATTTTTATTACTCACAAATCAAACAACCATTCTTGTCTAAACTGTCAATTGGAGTTGGTGGAACACTATGCCTACTGCCAAGGCTTCTTCGAGAGAGAAGTTCAAAAGATGGTTTCGGACACGCTCAAAGTCGGGCGACTCGAGCTCGGTCAAAAGCAATGACGTATCAGACACAAATCCTGCTTTACAACCTACTGCTAGCGAAGGATCTGATTTATTTACTGACGCGGTATCTGTCGATTCTGTTCAGTCTGATATCAAACCCCCTTCAGCTAAAGCCCACGATGAATCACATGAATCTTTCCCAAGTTGGCATGGGAAGGCGACGCTTGATATATCCATCACGCCGAGCGGAGTGGATTCGGAAACCCCAGCGAAAGACCCTTTGGAACAGGCCATATCCTCTCTCAACGCTGAGGACCGTAAATTATTCGAAAGCATCGAAGAAGTTGGTGGCAAACAGACGATACTTGCGGACCTGCAGAAAGTCGTTGCTGAAAAGCAGCGACTATCACAAGAACAAGCGTGGAAGATCACATTCGGCGGTCGAAGGATTT
Source organism: Fusarium anguioides (assembly GCA_012977745.1). NCBI lineage: Eukaryota > Fungi > Ascomycota > Sordariomycetes > Hypocreales > Nectriaceae > Fusarium > Fusarium anguioides. The sequence goes on along the minus strand of JAALXK010000191.1, from coordinate 26,731 downwards.
TGCTCCGCGACGTGGCGGCAAAGATCATGACTTGGCTGAATCATTTCAAGCAGATTGGGGATTTGTTTGCCCAAACTGACCCAGTACACATTGGTTTACCATGGGTTGCTGTCAAGATCGTGCTCTCTGTCTTCACCGAAGACCAGGAACAGTTGGGGCTGATCCTAATCGGTCTGGAGCAAATCATATGTCTTATCACAAGATGCAGCATTTACCGCACACTGTACCTTGACGATGTGGTGCCAGTGAGCAAGTCGCAAGGCCAGGCCATGATTCAACTTTCCAATGCTATGGCACGCCTATACGGGAAAGTGTTCTCTTTCCTCGCATATTATCTGCGCATGTTGGACCGAAATGCTTTAGTTCGAACTTTGAGAGCGTTTTGCAAACCGGGCGAGGTCTCCGAGATCCTCACAGATATTGGCACACATGAACAGAGAGTTACAAACGAGGCTAATATCTGCGAGAAAGCGATGATACGGCCAGCTCTTCAGAGAATCGAGGATAAGTCAAGAGAGACGGTTGAATCGCTTAAAGAAATGATGACTACGTTCGACAAGGAGGTAATAAGACTTTGGAAGCAACTCAATGAAGACGAGAGGTGCAAGATCCTCCAGTGGGTTTCGGACATTCCATATGAAAGTGATCACTACAATGCCCGTAAGGGCCGGGTGGATGGAACAGGAGAGTGGCTACTTTCTCACGAGGTTTACATGACTTGGCGTCGATGCGAAAAGTCTACTCTTCTATGGCTTAACGGAATCCGTAGGTATTCAATCCTGACTACCCACTTGATACTAATAAGTTGCAGCGGGTGCTGGCAAGACAAAGCTATCAACTATGGTTGTAGACAACCTTTTGACCACGTTACCTCTTGAGTCGCATGAGAATATCGGCTTTGCCTACTTCTATTGCGATCGCAATCGAGCAGACCATAACGAGCCCGTGGCTATCATACGTAGTATCCTGCGACAGTTATGTAGTCCCTCAGGCGAAACAAGTATTGAGGCTTGTGTAGAAGACCAGTATCTGAGCAGCAAGGCGAAGGGATTTGCCAGTGGCAGACTGGTGGCCGAAGAATGCAAAGAGCTCCTTTTTCAATTACTGACCGGATATCAAAGCGTGTATTTTGTGGTGGATGGTCTAGACGAATGTGATCGCGCCACCAGACATATTCTGATGGACTTGCTTGACGATCTACTTGAGAAATTCGACAAGTCAATCAAGGTCTATATCGCCAGTCGAACAACTCAGGACTTGACGAAAAGGTATCATAAAGGAACTCACCTTGAAGTCACTGCCAACGACAACCAGGCTGATATAGAGAAGTTTGTGTTGGATAAGATGGAACAGAGCGAGTTCTGTCGAGACAGGCTATCTCCCAAGATTCGTAGCAAGATTCTTCGAACATTTCAGGACAAAAGTCAGGGCATGTTCCAATGGGCAACGCTCCACATTGCAGAACTTCTACAGCTGGAGAGAAACGCAGACATCAAGGAGTTTCTTGATGGACTACCTAAAGGACTCGAGGCCGCCTATGACAAGATCTATGATCAAATTTCACGCCAGCCTGGTAGCAAGCAGAAGATTGCGCGCGCTGCTTTCCAGATTTTGATGGTATCTTGGAGGCCTCTTCATCCGTTCGAGCTTGCGATCGCTGTTGCTCAACGCCAGGACCAGCAATTTATCCTGGACCACGATATTGATATCGGCTATGTACTTGATGTCTGTCATAATCTACTGGTCGTAACAGGAGGGTCGCAGGAGAGAAACCTTCCTCCAGTGCCTGAGAGGGCAGCAGGTGGCGATGATTGCGATTTTCTTCTGCAAGAAGTCCAAGGTCATAAGCACCCCTCCACGCTAGGAGTGTGGAGTAATAACCTCGGAGTTACCCACGATTCAATCTGCAAGTTTTCTCATCTGTCGGTTCAAGAATACCTGGAAACAAAGCATTTGGACACCATAGAATCACACGCTTTCATGGCAGGAATCTGTCTCAGAACGCTTTTGTGTCTCCGACTTCCAGGAGATGCGGTCATTGAAAGCCAGGCGATAGAGGATGAGGATGAGGATGATGTTTTGGATCAACCCATGATTCTTTGCGTGTCGGAACATGAGAAGAAGAAGATCATGAAGGTTATTGCGGAGACAGATGATCATGTATCCCCAGACGTAAGTCTAGACAGCTCACCAGGAGACAAGCTGCCCACGAACCCATCATCGTTTCAGCCGCCGCCATTTGAGTGGTATGTTGAATTGGTCAACCCTCACAGTCATGCCGATAACGAGTCATGTATCTCCCAAGACTTCGAGCCCTCTCTAGAGGGCCATGAAGGATCTCCACTTCAATCATGGGCTCTTTACTGCTCAGGGGGTCTTTATTTGCACCTTCAGGAGCTGGAGATGTCTAACAAGTTTGAGGCGGCCAGATCTGGCATACAAGGCATGTTGGAAGAGTTCTTCGGCTCTCCTCATGAGTCTACTACTCACTATAAATCGTGGATTCGTCTTGCACAGAGAGTATTTAGGTCGGACGACTTTATTAAAGCAAGAGAAGCTTTACCGCGAGCTCACACTGGTCGCATATCCTCCACTAACATACGTGCTCAAATCAGGCCATACGATAAACCACTTCTTGGTTGTGCTTTACTCGGATGTCATCGGATACTTGGGGAATGGCTTGATGGAGAAGGATTGGACCCAAATACGTGCAATACTCGAGGTGATAGTATGCTCCAGTTAGCAGCTCGTGCTAATGACCTGGAGATCTGCAAGACACTTCTTGAGCATGGAGCCGATCCAAATTTTCCAAGCGCATCAGTTTTTACGCCTCTTGGTCTGGCAATACATAGCCAAAACCTTGAATTGGTACGAGTTCTATCTGAACATGGCGCCGATCTTCATGCTACAATCACACCAATTGGCAAAAGACGACACTTGGGACTTCTTTCTGAGGTCGATGAAAACGGATATGTCGTCAGCGCGCTTTCGGGTCCTCCGGAGAAGGACCCACTGGCAGAAGCTGTCAAAACGGGAGATATTACCATGGTCAAAATTCTCCTTGATGCCTCTATATCCTCATCTTACCGTGGTCGCCCATTGGACTTGAGTGAGGGACTCTATTCTGCTGCACGAGATGCAAGAGCAGACCTGGCTACGTTGCTTCTTTCACACAGGTCAAGCAATAATACTGAGCTTCAAACCGCTATACAAAATGCCCTTACTGAGGTGCCACAGAATGAGTCCGGAATCGAAGTGGTGGAAGTTCTCATGGAACACATGGAAGGCCGGAGTCACCACACCCTGCTTCACGAAGCCGTTGGAAAAGAGAACTGGACTTTTGCGGAGGCCCTAATTTCACTAGGACTCGATGTAAACTCACCGAACGTTGGTTCATATCGAGAAACCCCTCTCCACTCGATATTCAGTGAGCGACAGGATAACACATTGGTTAAATGTCAGAAGCTCCTAGATTGGGGCGCGAATATGGATGCTAGAGACGTGAATGGCAACACACCTCTTGCTAGAGGCATTATGACGCATATCTTCGATTCTGAGGGTGAGAATGACAATGGCAAGGACAGTGACGATGACAAGGAAGATGGCAAAAGCCCTGCCGAAAAGGCAAATGAAAAGGCTATCTCCCGTATAGAGGCTGTTTCAGAGCTACTCCGTCGTGGCGCCAACCCCAACAGCGTGAATAGAGATGGGCTGAGTCTCTTAGGCCTTGCCTGTCTCTATGCAAGTGTGACACCTCAAGTGATCCAAGACCTACTTAATCACGGCGCATCTGTCAACGCGTTGCAGGGTAATGGTTCTATCAAGATGAGTCCTCTTGATATCTTACGTCTTCATGAAATGCCAGGTCACGAACAGGGAGAGACGGCAGTGGATGATGATAAGCTGGAAACTGTTCGGGTGATGCTAGAGAGCCATGGGGCAAAACATGTCTGTGATGTGGAATATGAGGACTGGGATGCTGTACAAAAGATTGAGTGGATACATCGCCACAGGGTTGGAGCCTTGGACGGTCCGAAAATAGCTTCACCATTTTCTGGTCAGGGAGCGACTAGGAAAGATGCCCCCGTGTCCATGCCCGAAGACAAAGTCGACACCCCAGCAGGTTAGATATTTTTTTACTCTGCTGTCGACATTGGAAACACGTCCTTTATTACTTCTTGGCCTATAGCACTAAAATACATACTTGAAGTGCAAGCTTCGATCACCTTCCTTTCCGTTACTGTCCTTGCCCTCAGCTATCAACTTCTCCTTCTGTCGCATACGATACTTCAGAAGAGCGTAAATAAGACCAACACAAACCAGAGCAATTACTTCTCCTCCCAGAGAGATTGCATTTCCTTTGATGTATCGAGGGGCGTCCTTGATTGGGTAGATTTGTGACGCAGCCATTCCGGAAGCGTTTGCAAGTGACAGAAGGATGGAAATTGCCACAGACCGCTTGTAGTCGGGTTGCATATTATTTGACACCCATCTGTACATGGTTAGCATCATAAGTTGACCTTACAACCATAATGTAGAGTAGGTACTTACGTAACCAAGATAGTGTTAAACGAATAGATACCGCCTCCAACAAGGAACATGGCAAAGAAGCCTACTGCCTTGTGGCCAGTGCCAACAACGATGGAATAGCCGACAATGACCATTAATGGGGAGTGGATGAGGCACACGGCTCGGCGGTTGAGTCGATCCGAGACAAATGTGGTAGCAGCAGTAAAGATGGAGGCGATAACGTAGACAGGAATGCTGAGATAGTTTGCTTGGAGTGAGGTGTAGCTATTTTTTCGTTAGATAAGTCATAAACGGCTTTGTTTCGAACTCACTTAAGGCCCTTTAGAAGAGTAGGAAGGAATGTGCCAAAGCCGAAAAGAGCAATAGAAGCACAGAATAGACAGACCGAGGCAAGCCAAACCAGAGGGTCTGTGAGAGCCATGATAATCTGCTTCCAGGAGAACGCTTCGGTCTCTTTGAACGGGTGATTTCGCTCCTTGATGAGAATCATAGTTGTCTTCTCTTCCGGTGAGAGGAACCAAGCGGTTTCTGGAGAAGTAGGAAGGCTCAGCCAACAGATAGCGCCGATAACAAGGGATATAGCACCCTCAATGATAAACAGCCATCTCCAAGCCGACAGCCCATGGCGGGCACCCATTGACTGAATTCCATATGCAATCAACCCACCGAGTGCTCCAGACAGAGCAATGGAGACATAAAGAACAGCAACGCGTTTTCCCTGTGATGCAGGAGGATAGATCTGAGAAACGACAAAAGTGAGAGAAGGAAAGAGTCCAGCCTCGAAGAATCCCAACAGAACTCTACAGGCGATGACCTGACCATAGCTATGAACAAAGCCAGTTCCCAAAGTGATGAGACTCCAGCTTATAATAGCAATGGCAAGGACTCGACCGGGTCCGAATTTCTTTACAGCGAGAACCCAGGGTGTTTCGAAAATGACGTAGGATATATAAAAGTACATTGATACGTCGTTGAATTGAGTTCCGTGCATGCCTGTATCTTCTTCAAAGCCGAATACTCGAGCGTTGCCTGGGAAGTTCTGGTGAGTACTATGAGACTTGTTATGTGGTGGTGTATATGGGTCATTACCTATGTTTGTTCGATCAAGGTATGCAAATAGAACCAGAAGTGCCATCTGTGGCATGACAAACCTGTCAAATTTCGACAAGACCTTTCGTTCAGATTCATTGCTAATATCATTAATCTCGCCGTCGAGCTCTTGATCGACCGGGAGCTTGAGGTCTGCTTTCTCCGATGCTTCCATTATGACCAACACGATAATATGAGAGAGAAGTGGGCTTGTTGTTTGAGGAGATGGAAGGGTTGGTTGTACAACCGACGTCAGAGCATGTCTTTTAAAGCCAGGAAGGAATCCTTGGCCGCAGCTATCAGCGGGTCCCGCAGTCTGGTGATGCTGTGCGACTTATCCACCCCCGCATTCTCTTGATAGTCAAGTTGCAATGAGGCCGTCGGCGGAGTATAATTCCCCACAAGTCGAGGGGTTCATTCCTTGTAAAACGAGATAGAAAACAAGATAAGGATGCTTCGAGAGCGATAATTCCCGAGACGTTCTCTGAATACGTAACGTTCTGATCCCAGCACTTATATGAGTAATCATAGTATAGTACCTCGAGGTGAGTTCTTCTTGATCTATCACTAAACTAAAGGTATTCATTCGTATAAACACTCCGACTTTATAGCGAATGCTCCGAATGCAAATGCAACCCCGCTGTACAAAGTTGCCGATAGTAATTACCGGGTTATTTCCGCCCAGTAACGAACTTCCAGAAACAGGATAGTCTCCGCCGACGGCCGACGGGCGATGAGACACACCATTCTCGGCCGTCGTTATCATGGTTACCGAGGGTGAATGATGACCGACGGCTTAGATGAAGGCTATCTAGCGGGGGATTATATGCATATTTAGTTCAAGTTTTAAGACTAGAAAGAGATACCATCATTATCCAGCATCAATAATCATTATCTGACTCAAACAACAATCATCATGGGTTCCCTAAGCCTACCGCCATTCAAAATCAGTGAAGCCAGTCTTGCAAAGTCTCTTCATGAGAGTTGTGAGTTTGGCGCTGCTCATCGATATGGAAAGTCAGTAATAGCACATGAGCCAATCTCTCTGACTATGCCAACCTAATTACTCTAGGGCTTCTACCGAAACAGGCATGGCCCGTCTAAGCCTCGACGATTCCGATAAACAAGTTAGAGACTGGTTTATGAGCTATGCTAAATCTCTCGGTCTAAAGACATTTATCGATCAGATGGGAAATCTTTTCGCTATCAGGTCTGGAAAAAACAATGATATCCCTCCAGTCATGATGGGATCTCATCTCGATACACAACCTACCGGCGGCCGATATGATGGTATTCTGGGTGTGATCTCTGGTCTTGAGGTTCTAAAAACGTTAAATGAGCATGGTTATGAGACAGAAGGTCCTATTGGAGTGGTCAACTGGACCAAGTGAGTACCTTAAGACTTACCCTTATTACAAGGGTTAATCTCTAACTTTATCTCAGTGAGGAGGGCGCTCGATTTCCCAAAATGGCCGTGTCTTCAGGCGTTTGGGCTGACGCCATCCCACTTCAAACAGCATGGGATCTCAGGGAGGTTCTTGCAGCTAATCCCAAGTCAATGAAGGAAGAACTTGACAGAATCGGTTACTGTGGGGAGCATCCAGCTTCATACCAGTCGAACCCCTTCGCGGCACATTTCGAACTACATATTGAGCAAGGGCCTATCTTGGAGGACGAAGAGTTGAAGATCGGCGTCGTCCACGGTATGTAGACCGTATGCTTTTTTGTGATACGGGAGCTAATATACTGAAACAGGCGTCCAAGCATTCAAATGGTTCGACATCACCGTCAAAGGCCGCGATAGCCACGCAGGAACGACACCACTTTACGCACGCAAAGATCCCGTTCTGTCTGCTACTAAAATGATTGTTGCCGCCAACGCAATCGCCAAGAAGTTTGACGGTCTAGCAACAACTGGCATCTTCACGACGGATCCAGGTTCCATAAATACCATGGCCCATACAGCCCGATTCACCCTCGACCTGCGTCATGTCAAGGATGAGATCTTGGCAAAGATGGTACAAGAGTGCGAAGCAGAATTCGAGCGAATCTCTCGCGATGACAGTGAAAAGGGATGTGAAGTCAATTTCGAGCTCTTAGTCGACAGTCCGGCTGTCCAATTCAACGAGGAGTGCATTTCTGTCGTCGAGCAGAGTGCTGCAGATGTCTGCTCAACACTACCTCAGAATGAGGTGGGCAAGCTTTACAGACCGATGATTAGCGGCGCTGGACATGACAGCTGCTACACGAACAGGCGGTGCCCTACGAGTATGATCTTTACGCCTACGCGATCCGGGATTAGCCATAACCCCACTGAATATTGTTCGCCGGAAGATTGGTGAGTTTGCCGAGGCTTACCCTATAGATATAATTTTTGCTAACTTGATGAAGCGCACTCGGCGCCAGTGTCTTGCTAGGGGCAGTTTTGAGGTACGATAAGCTTCGAGCAGGTCACAGTGATTTTTAATTACATAATATTGTGACGGGATGATCAGGAAAAAACAATAGTCATCTGTTTTTCACACCTCGCGTTAACTTTCTCGATCGAAATGATAATATCCGTAGAAATAATTGGATCACCTATCGACTATTACCGTAACGAAAGATGATGCTGCTCAGAATGAGAGAAAAAATAACTATGTGTTTGAACAATTCTTATCGTTTCTGGTATTGATCGTTTATCCGAAGAGATACATTACCAAATAGTAGTTGTAAATGCTTGAGCTGAAGGTTTCATGGGTTAGACCGATGTTATGCTTAAAGAGTGGATCACGTGGTCGGATATCGCCGGCAAGTTCCCCGCTATCTTATCCTTATCCTTATCTGTAGTTGACCTATCAATCAACCTTGAGTTAGTTATCCCCAATTCCATCTCGTCTCCTTTTCATAATTCAATCCAATCCAGTCCAATCCATGATGGATAGTTCTCATGAACAAATTAACTATATGCCACAATCAAATTCGAATATAGATACGCGCCAAATTGCAGGAACGCGACGTTATCGCTCCAAATCTCAGCGACCGTGCGACTTATGCCGTTCTCGCAAGGTCCTATGCAATATCCCTGACCCGACGCGTCCATGTCAGCTTTGTGATCGAACCGGGCGCGAATGCACATTTATCGGGAACCCGAATAAAAAGCCAAGAGATAGTCGCGTTCGAAGAACATCCAAAGTTAACACCATAGCTGTGCCGCAGCCAACAGCCGAGACGCAGTATGAGACTCAACAGTGGCATGACGGTACGAGGGTATCTTAATCCGAGAGGGTTGGACTGACTTTACTGCAGAAATTAATGCTCCATCATCGGCCGTTGAAGAAACTATTGTCTTAGCTCCTTTAGATGGTGCAGCCTCTCAATCCATGTTCACCCCAGGGGGAGGTATCAACTGGGACTTATCATTCAATCCGCATGGGTTAGATGCCAGTCATCAACCCTTTGACTTCTTCGCCAATGGCGAACTACCCAACCTAGAAACTATTGAGGAGCCAACACCTTCGGATGATTACGACGATGTTGCTGTGCTGAACCGAACGGTGGTGGACTCTACAGCCAGTCCAGCGACCCCCTTCGAGCGGCTCTCGTTTGACCAAAGATGTGATCACTCAACGTCACTAATTGGATTTTCCAACGAATCAGATCCTTTCTCACTCGAACACTTCCCTTATACTGATAGTGATGAAGTGGACTTCTACCGTGTCACTTATCGAAAACAACAACATTCCCAAAACTCAGGAACCCCCCCGATCCACTTCCTGCAAAGCCAAACAGGAACAGTAGTTGAAGGGCAAAAAGTCCTTACTGGATGCATGTCATCTCTCGATAGTAAAAAAAGTCTTGAGAAATTGGTGGACCGACAGACAGGCGTAGCACTTGTAAAGCTGTAAGTCCTGACTATGGATCCAGCGCATAATCTATCCACTAACTGAGACCGAACAGCTATTTCAGATTTGTGTTTGAGTCCCTACCAATTTTATCGCGGTCCTTGGTCTTCCAAGACGTAGAAGGCTTTGTGGCAGAGGCGTCTACTGGTGTGCTAGCAGGTATATATGCACTCGCTTTGCCGTTCACACCTTGGGATGAGAAGCTCTGCCTCGACAGTGCCTATTCTAAACCGAACGTTGATGATCTTTGGCAGGTCTCCTATACCTGTCTGCAAAAGGAGCTTCACTTCCCTCGTCTGTCGACTATCCAGATGTACCTTCTTCTCCTGAACCACACACCGTTTGATGTCGTTGTTGTAGAGAATCCGTTTGTCTGGTCCTTGGCAGCCTCAATGCTGGCCATGGCTCAGTCGCTAGGACTAAACGTTGATTCGAACGGATGGAAGCTCCCTGCGTGGGAGGTTCGGCTGCGACGAAGATTATGGTGGGCTGTATTTGTTGAGTACACTTGGCGAGCCGTGACTCACGGCCGGTCTTCTATGATCTCTGACGACGACTGGGATGTGTCGCCGCTCACAACTGCCGACTTTGCGATCGATTCAGCCGTTGATATGCCAGATGAGATAAAAAATCAGTCACTTGACTATTTTATCCACTTGTGCTCACTAACTCAGATTACCAGTGCTATTTGTCGACAATTCTTCTCGCTTCGCGCAGTATCTCGCCCCCAGCTTCTCGATTCACTCTTGGAACAGGCACGAGGCCCGCGTCAACAGTTACTCAAGTGGCTAGAAGAACTACCGCGTTCATTGGCTCTAGGGACGGAAACAAGTGATGAAAATACGGATGACTCTGTTGAGAGCCATAAGTCGCTTTATGTCGCTTATTACACCACGCATATCCTCATTCTACGAGCCCTTCTACGCCCAATCATCAATAACGACACCAACCCCGATCATGTACAATCTTCAGTGGAAACAGTACTTCAAGCTTGTCGCGGACTTATTCAGACCGTGATCAAGTTTATACGTGGGCTGGATGCCCGCCACCAGTCAGCCTTCTGGCCTGCTTATACACGGAACTGCCTAGCCTACCCAGGACTGTTTTGTTACATGTTATGCCTGCAGAAGAGACAGCCGGAGATGTCAGCATATGATCAGAACCTTCTGGCAACTTGGAGAAAGACGTTGAGGACCAGAATGCAGTCTTGGCCATTCCTCCGTTTCGCTATTGTTAAGGTTGATGCTATCTATTGGAAGAAGCTCTACCAGGATAAGAATTAGAACTGTCTTGGAAAGGATATGATTGCGAATGAGGAGATACATTATGCTGTCATCATGGATCCGAAAGAGGGGAAGTTGACACGGCGAAGGGCGTATGAGTGCGTTAGCGAAAGTGAAGGCTCGACTAAGGGGGAGAACTGAGAATATCAGGCCATCAATGATGAAATGCCTGCTGCCTGTAAGTCCTCAGACTACCTAGCTACTAAGGTCCACCTTCTTCTTCAATGATTACTATTCATCCTCAGAAAATGCCCATCTTGACTCCGAAATACGAGCCCGACTCAGCCGATATCATCAGCCGCATTCAACCAATAACTATTATAGGCAGTTAAACGAGTAGCAGAGTGGGCCAATGCAAGGACAGCAAACAGTTTGGAAGGTTAAAGGCTGATGACTAGAGCTGGTAGGCTGTAATGACCTACAGAAGGATTGAGTGGAGTTCTTGGCATCGTCCGGATGGAACCTCAGTCCACTTTATACGTAGGGCTGACACGGCACGGCTCGACAACGCAGGGGTTCCATCTCATGTCAGCACCAAAGATAGTAAAATAGCGCGAGGACCGCTAGCCCAATCTACCCAGAGCAAAAAGGCGAAGATCTTCGTTGCCATAATAAGAAGGAGATAGTTCAGCTGCTGCATGCGTGTTCCACCATTGGAAATGATTGGATATAAAAGCGGTCTTCTAATGAGGAAGGCTGAATGCTGTGCAAGGATTAGGCTGATGCCGGTTATTGTTATCCACTAATAAGACTGACTTGGCATTTGATTCAGAACTACAAGCGTTACATAAACAATATGGTATGGGGGATTAAGCTTATCATGGATCGAGGAACAGGAACTGGCTAGCAGGTTCAGGCAACAACAGCAGACGCAGCTGAAAATTAGTCATTGTACCTTATCACCCTAACCATTGCTGCAATTCACAACCGAACTGCGTTACTGTTTGTGAAGTCGGTCATCTCTCGTAGATCCGCCAATTTTACTGCCGAGGTCCTGGATGACTTGCCACTACTCACGTCTGTATTCATATCGTACAGCTGTAAGATTGTCAGCCTTTCTTTGAGGCAACGCAAAAGGGTCTGACCGCGCTTTGATCGACATTTGCCTAACCATTATTAACAAATCGTCTGTCACGGTTAAGGCTTCTGGTCCCACTCATGCATAGGAATAATCTACTGCAGCGGAACTTATGGTTAATCAAAACTCAGCTGGAGAAGGAGGAGCACGACGGCCTGTCTCGGCGTGAGCGTATGGAACGGATTTGCCCTAGAACTATTCATCCATGCCTCTGGGGGCGAAGGATAAATCTCCTCATGGAAATGAAAGAGTAACTGCTTCTGGTAATGCCCGAACACGTCGGGGCAGCATGTCTTGCGCAGGGTAGACAGGCAAGAGGATATAAAAGAAGCCTATTTCCCGTATCTAGAGGCCCTCTCATCTTCACTTCAACAACTATCCATCCCACAATCATCTACTGCACCTTTTACAACTTCACCTTCAGAATGAAGACCGCCACTATCCTCACCGCTGTTGCAAGCATGCTAGCTTTCAACACCCAAGCTGTGAACGCGAAATGCTACACCAGCGGCGACCGCTGGCCCGACAAAGACCAGGCCGCCCGATTCGTCTGGGACGCCTGCTATGGCTCGCAGGGCATGTTCTCTGGACAGTTCGCGCCTGGACAAACAAAGTCGATGTGTCCTCGAAGCGGAAATGTTGGCCTTGTTTTCCAAGTTGAGAACCAATGGAATGAGTGGCTTGACTTGGGTAACGATGACTGTTACACCCGCCTCAAGAATGAGATTTATGCATGTGACCGCGGTGGAGAATCTACTGTTTCCAAATGGCGATTCCGGTGAGTAAAGTATTGTGGAACAGTATTGAAACTGTTATGCTAATCTTGTGGGTAGTGCTGATCCCGGTAACTGCTGAACGACTCGGTTGATGTTTACAACTCTGAACATGAGAGGGAAAAGGGGGGAAGAGAGTAAGAAAGGGAGGTTGGAGATCTATGTCACTCTTTTAAGGATTATCATTAGTCACTCACTCAGAATGGAATAAGAAACAATATTCAAAGTTTTAAGGGTTTTGACTGACAAGAGGCTCTCGATCGTAATAGCGTCAACATGAGACTAGGCGCGGCATGAGATCGATAGCCAAGTAGTTCTTGGATGTTAAGTTCCAATGTGACCTCTTGGGACTCTATAAAGCTTATAGGATATAAATTATCATAATAACTACCTAAGCCTTACGTAAACCTATGCACAACTTTATGTATCCCTTAACAGACGTTAGCCCAACAAGCAGAGCTTGGCCAGTGAATGAGCATGGTTGCTCAGGTTGAAGGACTATTTGTACCTCTGGGATCAATGGATTAACCATGGCCTTACCAACTTCTTCTGGTTTCCGCCGGCGTATCGAGTCGTGGGGGACTATATTAAAGAAAGACTGGTAATTAGTTACAGAAAGATTATTGGGGTGGCAGAATCTGAGCGACTCGCAGCCTGTGGATTTGATTTGGACAATACATCTAGTGCTCCTTTGTTCGAAGATCAATGCAAACAGATATGGGAGAGTTTTCCTCTAGAGACCTACTTGCCTTGATCCAACATCACCAAAGCTGGAAGGAGCAGGAGCGCTAGAGATCACTTTCATCTCACCTAATATAGGTTAAATTGCCATAGTGAAGCTTCCTCGAGAGCACGGATGCGATCCAAATGGTCCTTCTGATAGAGATACAACTTTGCATAGCATTGTATTGGCATGTGTTGGCAGCAGCCTATCGGACTAGGAAGGTAAAATTGGTGCGTTGCTAGGTGCAGAAGTCTTGCAAAATGCCTACCTTATCAATCAGACTCAATCCACAAGCGATCGGCCAATTACATCAATAAGCCCATCAACTCTGCTTCGCTTGCGGAGTCGAAGCTAACGGCCAAGTCCAATTTAATGTCATAGCATCAACTCCTGGTAAGTATCAGTTCTATCTTACAGAACTTGTGCTAACGAAGTAACACTAGGGCTGAATACAGAAGTGCAAGTGCAGTGGAGAGATGAATATGGCATTGCTGCCGTTCGAGATCGCTTCCACAGCGCAAGTCTGAACACTATGAATTCTATTTATCTAGTTTTCAAAGATACTAATTTATCTGTTGAACAATGGCAGTATCGCGAAGTTCCGAAATGTGAGATATCAAGCTTGGTCGTAGCTATACCTTGAGTAGAAAAGGGAGAGGAAACGTTAATGATGATTCGAGGGTTTCGGTTCATTAGCAATAACGGCTCCGCTTCTGCGATTGTATACAAGGCTATTGATGGCCGAAAGGTTTCCATCTACGTCAGTTCCAACGGCCCTTCAGGGCAAACAGAAAATATAAAGCCTGTTAGCCAGGTTGCAGTCTGGTTCCAGCGCGATGGTCAAACAGGCTCGATGGTATACCGATCTGACAGTGAGAGAAAGGAAATTGATATGGCTGGGAGGGATGAGGCTAGAGTATAATGGCCAGTTGATGTAGTAAGGAGTGAGAGCTTGGTGGGCCATTGGATGGACTTTGTTCAAGCCATCGCAGTATCGGAAGAAATGGAAATAATCTAAGTGGGCTTCATATAGTGATCCGATCTTGTATCTTAGTTTTACGTAGTGGCAAAAGCACTCGGCCCGCTTACATTTGCGGTGTTTCCCAGTGTGGAATAATGCGTATGCAAACTCGATCTTTCAAAAATGTGCTATTTGGTTTCTCAAAATAGACAGGCTTCGCGAAGGCAATTTGGATAAAGCGATTTTACCGGAAGTAAGCTGGAACTAGACATGGAAGATATTCCCACCACGGCCGCTACTACAACGCTTTGACCCGCAGCGGCCCGGATGGGTAGCGTACTAGGTAATATCTAGTAGGTATGGCTAGCCGTTAGTTCCGTTTCAACCAATAAAGATGCTCGAACCATGCTCAGACCGTTCCGGTTCCCAAAAAATGTGACCGAATTATAGACACAAATCAAGTTTGTGCCACAAGCTAACTCCGGGGTCATCAGGAACTCGTTGGATCTCATTAGCTGTCGAAGGGGGGATACTGAACACCCAGATATGCTTCTTAAAATGCATAACTAAAAAAGTTATTTAACCTGAGGAATAATGGTTTCTTAAGCCTTATTTCTTAGAGCTTATGCTGCCATATATGCATAAGCCGCCAGCAAGGCTAAGTTTTCTACAGAAATCGCTCTTTTCAATAATGCTCAAATATGTATCAGAGGCTGATATCTAAAAGATAAAATATATAAAAAGACTATAGACAGCTTCGGGAATAAGACTCTATCCTTAGCACTTCGGATAGAATGTTTCATGTTACTCAAAATACTACAGCATGTTATAACTCATGTCTTAAGAAGGAACATAATGTGACTGCGAATTGCAAAATAAGGCATTTTTCAAATCATAACCCCGGACTAATGAGTAACACGGCAACGAGTGCCGGGCGCTTATCGGCTATTAATGCCGAGACCTTATTTATTCTCTTGGCGTTCGTCAGAGGATCGCTCGGAACTATGCAGATTTCCATCCGCGTACCTATACGCAATGGGTTAGTGGGTCTGATCATGCGGTGATACTGCAGCAGCAACTCCATTACTCATCTGTAGATCCAGCGATCTTTTCTTATTCTTGTCTCTTAACTCGGAAAAAGCGCTGACGGGGACTTTTGCGCTGTGTTACCTACCTATTCTCTGATACTACACATCCGGATAATCCGTCGGATAGTCCGTCGGCATCATGGGCTTCGTTGCTTACGTCGGGATTCGGCGACCTCGGACTTAAGTTTCCTTGATGAATTGCGACAACATCGCCGAATACAGGATTTTGTTTGAGTGATTTGGACAAAACCCCGGAGATAAGTCTATGGCGTTAAATGTATAAAAAGGAAGAACATCTTTCCATCATCTCCGTTTCGCCCACAGTTCTCGTCTTCTAGTTGAACCATCAAGTCGTATAAGTGCATACCCTCAACACGATAATCATCATGATACCTCGTAACGTCTTGTTTAGAGCTTTCCTGGCTTCCCTTTTGGTGGCTTCAGGCCTAGCCGCTCCCGCTCCAGCTCCTCAGTAAGTTTACATCCCCATCTTCACACCACAATAACAGATTTAACAAAAAATAGAATGGGAGACTATGGAGAGAACAAAGGAGACGTCGCTGGTATCAAGCCCCCCACACCAACTGTCACCTCAACAAGCGGTTCTCTATACGGAGACTCAGGCCTCCTCGGCGGCAACGCCAAGCTCCCCGACACCAGCTCTGACTCTGCTGTCGTCAAGGATCCAAAGCTCGTCAACGGCCAAGAAGCCGATCCCAAGCTTGGCTTGTATCTTGACTTCGATGGCGTCGATAAGCCCCAACCAATTCGTGGCAAGCTAGGCGCCACGGATCCTGGTCCTCGAACATACAATTACGAGAGACTCAACCCTGATCTATATGCCCCTCCTGGCACAGATGCTGGAGATGTCCCAAACGCTATGTGGCCGCTTGGTCTTTCTCACAACCGTCTTGGTAGTGAAGCTGGTGCTGGATGGGCACGACAGCAGAACCAGGATGTTCTTCCTTCAGCTACTGAGATGGCAGGTGTCGACATGCGTCTCGCACCACACGCGTACCGTGAACTTCACTGGCACTCTGCAAATGAATGGTCTCTTATCACAAAGGGTTGTGTGCGTGTTGCCGCTGTCAACGACGAAGGCAAGAGCTTTGTCGATGATCTCTGCGAGGGTGATGTTTGGTTCTTCCCTGCTGGTGTACCTCACAGCCTCCAAGCCCTTGAGAAGGGAGTTGAGTTCCTATTGGTATTTGACCAGGGCACATTCTCCGAGGATGAGACATTCTTGGTGTCTGAGTTGTTCTTGAGAAACCCTGTTTCTGTTCTGGCCAAGAACTTCAAGACTGACGCTTCTGCCTTTAAGGATATTCCAAAGGACCAACTATATGTAAGTTCACCATGCAAGAATTTAAGTGATTTTACTAACCTGTCTAGATCTTCAACGGAACTCCAGCGCCAAAGGATATCGAGAAGCAGAACATCACTGGCTCAGCTGGCTCGCTTACAGGCAAGGACTCATACACCTACCACTGGTCCCAGCAGAAGCCCCACACAGTCCCAGGAGGATCCGTCAAGATTCTTGATCCCACGACCTTCCCTATCGCCAAGGACTTCTCTGTCGCTCTCGTAGTCGTCCAACCCGGTGCCCTCCGCGAAATCCACTGGCACACCACTTCCGACGAGTGGAGTTACTTCATCCAAGGCAGTGGCCGTGTCACTGTCTTCAAAGCGCCCGAGGCAGCACGCACTTTTGACTTCACTGCTGGAGGAGTTGGTTACATCCCTGCTTCAAACTCTCACTATGTTGAGAACACTGGAACCGAGGACTTGATTTTCCTTGAGGTCCTCCAGGCGCCGAAGTTTTCAGATATTTCTGTTGCACAGTGGCTTGCCCTTACACCTAGACAGATCGTTAAGGATCACTTGAAGGTTTCTGATGAGTTCCTTGATTCGCTGCCCAAGGAGAAGGAGATTATCAAGGTTGGAGATGTCAATATGACAGCTATTGCCTTTGAGGCCTAAGGGGTGTAAATGAGGTTTAGACATATGCTAGAGACTTTTATTTCTTTATGACTTATTACAGAATGATTTTATGCCAAAGCGATTAGCCAAGCCATCATCCCTGACCTCTGGGTCTCCCATATAATACTATATACTTCGTGTTATGAAAGACTTCGACAACCGTTCACCAGAAAACCGATATAGTGAATAAGCTCTCCAGGATCCAAGTTTAGTTAGGCGACAAGTTAAGTCTATTCCGCAATCCTCAATGTGCAGTGTTTTCTGTCATTTTCTGAATCTCAGAAACTATAGAAGTATCTCAAATGAAACCATTTAACGCCAGATCAATCCCTTTCTTGACGGATATCTCGTTCCTTTAGCAAAGGCTGTACTGTTTTCCACTACCAAGTATCGTCGACGATCCAACTCATTTCAGGCGCAGGAGGTGGAAAGTCTGACTTCGGAGCTATTTTCGGGGTAGTCACCTCTGGTTCCTTCAGATCAATGATTCCCCCCAATTGTTCATATCGGTCCAACAATTTCTGGCAGGCTGTTTTTCTTTCCTCCCACAAGTATCGATCACGCGCAGACATATTCATAGCGTCGGCCCCAGCTCCCATCATCATCGGTATTGTGAGAGGGGCTGCCAGTCCACCTGTCAGTAGTGTCAAGACCGCAGCACCAGCTCCCAATCGTTTGTTGGTGAGGTCCTTGTTCTGATGCGCTTGCTCAAGACGGAGGTTGGAGAACTGCTCAAATAGCTTCTTGCAAATATCGGTTGATGGTTTTCCAACGAGAAGGAATGCAAGGACGATGGCGAAGTCGATATTGTTCCAGTATATGTTGAAGTCGTTCCATCCTTCGCGCAAGGTGTCAAAGCCTGAAGGTAAATTTTAGTAACAGCGACATTCCCTGTAAACAAAGATCACTCACATTCGTTGACCTTCTCAATAGTCTTGAATTCCTTCACGTGTCCGATAAATTGAACCTTCGAGATGTTCTGGATTTTATTCTCGTCCCATTGGTCGCCCTGGCACGCCCTTTGTCCTGGTTGATGATACCAATAGAGTCCCGTCGTGAACTTCTCCAGAACCGTTTTCTTATTAGAATGCCAGATGCTTTTAGGAATGAGACAGAGAGTAAGTTGGTCCTGGAAGGTCTCGGATGACACGATGGCTGGAATTGATGAAACGTCTGTGTTCTCCCAGGAAATAAGTTCTTTCACTTCTGTGGTGGAATCTAGGCCCATATCGAAGGGACTAAAATCAGGGATAATCGGTGTCGTAACGAGTAGTGCCACCCACTGTTCTGGCTTCGGTGCCGGTGGTGTCTTTGTTGTCGATTTTGGTGCGTTGACATCGTCTACCGGACCAGCCTGGCTACGACTAATCTGACGCATAACCCAATCCACAACAGTCCGCAACAGGGACATGATGTCCAACCAAATTTGTTGTAATCTTCCTCCGGCGATATCGATTGGTCTGTTCGCAAGGCTTTTTATCTGTTCATAAGGCGGTTTTATTTCGGGAAAATCGACTGGAACAAAATATTTGACCATAGCTGGTGCACCGTCCCATGCATTATTCGCTTTGATGACTAGGTCAAATAGTCTTCCCGTAACCCAAGCTAATACAGGAACAACGGCGAGGTTTCGGTAGAATTGCAGCCATTCTGGGCATAAAACGAAGAGAGTTCCGACAATCGTGACGAGGGTAACGAGCTGTTGTTTTACGACGTTTAAATCTTGACGGCGCTGTAATGGAGGCACTGCTGGCATTGGCGGCACTCCAGGTGGGGGGGGAGCCATGCTGGCTGTCGATATCCTTCTGACCTGAAGGATACTAGTTGGATAAAAAGAGCGTTGAGTTGTATCAAAAGAAAGGAAACTGAAACCAAGCGAGAGGACCGACAGAAGCGAGAAGCGAAAGTATTTAGTTCTCCATCTTGGTGCCCAGCTCGGATGTAAGTGCTGTACAAATCCACTATGTCGAGTGACCAACACATGGCGGCCTCAATTTCCAATCGATAAGGCCCCATACCCACTTCCATGCAGTGATACGTGTTTGTATAAGCGATTCACCCAATAGACCGTTATTTCAGAGTCATCTTATTTCGCTAACCGAATACAGTGCAAAAGGTGCCTGATGATCGAGTCAATTACAAATTGGCGAGGCGTGTCGGAGTACTCACCGCCATTGCCAACTTAACCTATACCCATATGTTTGTCTATCGTGGTGTGGATCTAGATTGATCTCCCCGATGGGACGCAAGACTGCGAGACGGCCCATCTAGATGTAAACCAAGGATGGAAGGTATTAGACTTGCTAGAATAGCCCCAAGCTAGTCGCGGATAATATATCATGAAAGTTTGCATGTTCTCTAGGAACAAGTGAGCCATCAGTAGTTATAACTAACCCGTACAAAAATACTGAACTGAACAAATAGTATTAAAGAATATAATTTAAACGGTTATAAGCCAATTAAAAAAATTAATTTATTAGGCGTTTCGCGCATAATGTTTTGAGAAGGAGGGAAACCCCCCCTTATCGAATACGGGGTTTAATGAATCTTGGAGGAACATCCAAAAGATTTCTGCCGGAACTCTTGCCCGATCTCCGAATCACCTCCGCAATGCCCAGGCCTCTTACGACTAATGTTTTCTTTTTCTATTCTCGGGCCTAAGTGATTTTGAGCGAAAGACACAACAGGGGAAATGAAGTACCTACAGTATTTATAGCTAGTTAGAATCAGATTGAACGAATGATATCGAAGACCAGGGATAATCAACCAACGCAAGTCTCAGCTTATCCGCCAAGACATTGACATCATGACCCGAAACCTGCTTGACTTTGATTCTATAAGATACCTCAAGTCCCCGATGACGGCCTTCAGAGCATAGCATCCAACATATATCCCCTTGCACTGTTTGGCTGTCCAACCACAGCAACCGAAATAACAGCAGAAGAAATGGGGAATTCATCTATCGTAAGCCATGTGTGCCAATAATCAGTGTTTACTACTAATTAAAATAAAAGCGCTCCGCCAATGTTGAAAGCTTACAGAAGAAAGGGTATATCGTAATAAAGGGAATGCCGTGCAAAATCATTGATATTTCCTATCTCTCTGGGCGCAAGATCAAATTCAGAGCATGCAACGTCTTTAACACCCAAATTCATGAGGTGGTGTATGAGAGTACCGACAGGGTCACAGGGGATGACATTGGTGGACGGAAATATAATGAGGTGAATATTCTAGGGACCTATATAAGTGCAAGACGTTAACATCTTATGCAGGTTGACATAACTGGAGAAGGCCCGCTGCACTTTTGGCTTAGGATGGAAGCATAAGAAATGAGCTGAACCCTCTTAAGGCGAAGGTTGACAGCGGCGGGCGAATGGACCATAGTAAGCGCCACGAAATCGATATGGACAATTGTATATTTACCACATAGCTAGGTAACCAGATCTCAAAACAAAATAGGAACATATGTCTATTCTATATTTCACACTCTAAACTCATCTAGCTCCCAGCAGCTCAAAGACCCAAGTAAGCTCATCCTGCCAAAACTCATCTGCTCTCTCCAGCCCAACAGCGTTCTTCAGAAGGACATCATACACATACAAGATCGCAAAGCAATCTTTCAAGTATTTAGTCAGACCTTCTCTTGCTTTCTGCTGAGCCTCATCGCTACCCGAAGCCAACGGGTCAATGACCGGCGTGTCACCTTCAGCCCTGTCCTTCAGTCGACCACTAGCCCAATTATTCGTGATGCCAAGGGAGTTCCAGAAAGCTCGATGAGGGATATTTTGAGCAGGGTGGTCATAGTCTTCAAGAGCATGGTTGCTAAGGAACAACAGTAGTGTTTCCAAGGATAGCAGTGCGACCGGGTCTGTCGCGCGGGCATTAACGGCTTCGATGAGGTTTAAGAAAATGTACATCTCCAGCGCCACGTTAGCCACCAGATCAAGTCCGAAACCGTGGCCCCAGCTAAGTCGTCGCAAGTCTGAGACTGGAACTTCTTTGGAAAGTCGAACGATGGCGGATAAGCTGTCACGCCGAGTGGCTTTGTCATCGGCAGTAGCAGCCACAATAACCAGCATCTTAACTGCATCGGCTAAGCCACCATGAGAGGTGTTATATCGCATTTCGCCCGTTTCATAACCCGCTTGTTTCTTCCAGTAACCCAAATCCTGATGTGACGGGCTCAGTGGATTGTGAAGTGCTGAGTTGCTTTCGTGAGGCCCAAGACCGAGATGTCGCTCCGCGAAATAGAGCACATCGTCAGAAAATAGCTTTCCACCAGTCGATTTTGAGTCAACTTTTGTGATCTCGGTATCGGAGAATTCTCTGATTGTAGCCAAGAAGACGCGATTAAAATGGCTCAGCGTAGCTTTCTGCGGAGGAAGATCGAGGGCTACTAGATTGAATTTGCCCTCTCCTTCAGCTGGAGCGAAAGAGAAGTGGGGGGCAATCGAGTGCCAGGGGATTTTATGATCGAGATGCATTTTCAATAGAGGGAAAATTGGTATTCTTCGAATTGCCGAGTACAAGGCTCATTTTATATCTCGGCTCAAAAATCTGAAACCCAAGCTAAGACTCCGAAACTGCTATGAAGCATGTATTTATATCCCCGCAATTATATGATCCTTGTATTGCATAATCTAGTAGTATTCGCTAACTGAGTTATGAACTATCCGTAACAAAAGATGATACAGCGTCCTCAGGCTGATGCGAGAAAGTGTTATGCACCGGCCAGATAAGTAGAGCGCTTAATTGCTTTCCAAAAATGATAGGAGCCAATGTCCGTCACTCAGCGGCTGGCTGTGACGGGGATCAGTTTAGGTGCATAATTACTGGAAGAAGCTTAGCGCAAGTAATATGCATTGCAATACCCTTAGATGGAAGTCATACTTTAATTCAACTCAATTAATTCAATCAATTCAGATCCGACATCTTTAAATTCAAATATAACTCAATTCAACTCAAATTCTGAAAGAAGGGCTGTTGAATTGAGCGCTGCATGATGTGCATGAGGCCTTCTTAGTGCTTGTCAGAATCAACGCAACCAACCTCTATCATTTCTGTCAACAGACTATCAACAAATAACCAGCCCTAGACATCTCATAAATCCAATAAGATCTATCAACAAGACTCATTTACATTAGCCTTAGCCCCCATAGGGCCCATAGGAATTTGCAAACTTGGCTTAGTCAGCTTATATCACGTCCTTGGATTAGCGCTTACTCTCGGACGTCCGAGGCTTCACCCTATTATCATCGTACATCATTATATAAACCATCATAAAACCAGTAGGATCAAAAGTGAGCACTTGATCATTTCACTACTTAGAGTCTACTTTCGCTATATATGCAATATGTCACAGACCAAACCCGTTATCGCTATCGTGCCTGGTGGCTTTTGCAGCCCTGAGATTTATCAAGACGTCGCCAACCTTTTACAGGAAGATGGCTTCACCACTATCGTGACACCACTAGTCGTCGCCAGGAACTTACCGTCCCAAGACCCAAATGATCCTGCGTACAAGGAATTAGCCAACGCGACTCTTCCAGATGATGTTAAAGAGATCCACGCCCATCTTGCAGCAGAGTTTGACAAAGGTTCTGAGGTTGTCATCTTCGGCCATAGCTACGGAAGCCTCCCCGCCCTCCTCGCCATCGAAGGTCATACTGTTGAAGAGCGAAAGGCAAAAGGTCTTTCTGGTGGTATAAAAGCATATGTTGCCGTCGCTGGGTTTCCCTATGCCATACGTGGAAAGAATGCTCGAGGTAATGAAGAAGAAGCGCCATTGATGTCGTATTGGACATATGCAGTAAGTCAATGACTACCTGTATAAAACTCTCACTGACGCTGTCAACTAGGAGGGCGTCGTACACATCACAGAAGTCGCAAAGCCTCTGTTCTTCAGCGATATTTCTAGCGAAGAACAAGATAAAGCTTGGAAAATGGTTCTTCAAAGCCAAAGCCGCAAGAGCTTTAATCACGTTACACAGTTTATCAGTTCTGATGTCACTATTCCAAAGTGGTATATCTCTACAGAGAAGGATGAAGTTGTTCCGCCGGCGTTTCAGGGGATGTGTATTCAGGCAGGTGGATTTGAAAAGGTGGAAAAGTTACCTTCTGGACATTTTCCATTTACGAGCATTCCCGAGGAGACAGCTGAGCTCTTTGCACGTATTGCTATGGAGTAAATGGGGACTGGTGTGTCCGCTACAGGAAGTCTTATCGAATCCCATGTAGTAGCACAATTTGCTTCTCGAAGTCAATGTTTCACAAAATTACAGGTTACATTTGCCCAGCGACAAGATAGATCGGCGGATTAGGGAGACACACACTTGCCGCCCAAGACTATAAGCGGAGTAATAAACCTTATACTTAGATTAAGTCGATGTCATCTATCTAGGTGCGGCTGAATACTATGGAACCATGTTGCACCATGTAGTTTAGAATCTAGTCTACTTCGAGGTCATCCGGCGGCAAGCATGAAATGCGTCTATCTCCCTTGAAGTCTATATTACCTGGACATTCATACAGGCCAAGCCGTGAAGGCGGTCTGGTCCCAATTGGGCAACGAAATTACTATTATAGGCATGGCTGTTGGGCTGGCATACAGGCGGCTGGATGAAAGACAAAGATTAGTTTCGTCCCTATGTCCAATATAAAATGTCGAAGGAGGTATAGATTACTCGTAAACCTTATGCGCCGCGGAGCGTTCAGAATAAAACATGGCTAGCTGAAATGTCGAAAATGGTTTCAGACTCGGAGCCTCTTTTGAAGTTGGCGATCCCACCGTTCTAGATCATTCCGGTAAATTAACTGTGTGAATAATATGCTTTCATAAGTATTTCTTTATATAATACATTTTGGAGCATCTGTCTGGTAGCTTTAGTCCTGCCCCGTTGTTCTACTAACTACTACAACTTACTCTTGAAACCGGTTTCAACTGATTTGCCACCACACAGGACTCAAACATCCCATCAATCCCATATTTATACCTCGATCCGTAAAATGTCGGAGAGACATTATGGCGGTGTGCATAGTGAGTCCTGTAGTCGGGTTGGGCGGATACTACCCCTACATAGTCTTATCCAATAGCATTTGGTTCGCGAATTTCTTTGCTTTTTCCACTTTTTTTTCAAGCAAGCCTCGACAGCCATACACCTATTCTTGCTTGATAAGGCATTGTCAACTCGTCAGCGGCGTACACTAAGGTGAAAATATCACTTTAAGGGTGCTGAGGCAGATTTAATAAGAAACATCCAACGAGGCATTCTGTAAATACTCCCAAACAATGAAACTCGGACTATGTACTATTTTTAGACGCGTTCACTTTCCAAAATTACTTCTAAGGGGATAAAGCTGGGAGTAGGAAATCCGATTGGGCCACGATGTGTTATCACCCACGTCCCAGGAATCTGCCTTTCATGATATGAACCATGAAGAATGGCAGAGGTGTGATTACGTGTGCTATCTCGGGATGCCTTGATCTGCCTTGGGCACATGTGGATCAAGAAGTAGTCATCAGCAAATTTAAATATATGGAAATTGGTTTCTCCTGCCACACTGTTATCGCCATCAGCTTTGGTAACAGCCTTTTCTTTCGACTTTTGATGGACTCAGCCACAGCAGGGTGGCGCCGGGGCTATGACTAACACAAGCAGCGGAAACGAAGCGAGTGACCTATTAGCACAAAGCGAGACCAATGAAGCCAGGGTATTGCAACATCAGGCTAGGGATGACTTTCTAAAGTCATACCCAAATCTATGCGAAGTAGATGCTATCGACATTTTGAAAGTGATTGGGGCCTCGTCTAACAATCTGGAAAGGTCTCGAGGAGAAATCACCGAATACTGTATAGCAATTGCTTTCCCTCTCGTCATCCTCGAGTGCCGCTCGCTTGCAGATTTACTGGCATCTTTATCACCGCTCGAGGCTTTGGAAAATGTCCATTCTTATGGCCATAAGCGGACAATACCGAGCCATCCAAACGTGTTGTACAGATTCCAGGATATCCTTGACACCAGGTGGAAACAGCAATGGCGCGAAGTTTTCACTTATTGGCAAAACGAAGCAAAAGATGGCGACTGGCTCATCAAACAGGTCAATGACTTGACCAGCAGGTTGGCCAAGATCCAAGCCGCGTTTTGCCCTATAAAGAAGGCATTTAATCAGATTTTCCATAAAACTGGCGTCTCTCTCGGATTAGTAATGCAAGAGATTGAGGAGGCATTCGATATGTTCAGGGTTCATTTGGGTAAATGCACTACTAGATCCAATGAACTACGCATTGAGCAAGGTATGCTTGTACTGGACGGAGACTAGTTTCCGCCTCTGCTAAAATAATTCACTCTTCCTATTACTAAGTAGTACTCAGAACGACCGAAGCGCCTTTTACCTTCATCTAATACTTCTCAAGCTCATTCATGGAAAAGCGGCCCCGATCTTTCACCAAGTGGCAATGTCCAGAGAACGTCGTTTGATATCGATGACACCAGCCCTGAAACACACATTGCAGGCGGGATAGTGCAAACCATGAAAAGGAGATGGGACAAGCTGTACGGCAGTTTCAACATCAATTTCGACTTCAATAAGGGCCATCACATAACAATTCTAGATCGAACCCGATTACCCGTTATCCTGATTTTGATAGTGGCAATGGGACCCACCATATACTCTACCGTTATCTGCGAAGCTCCAGATTCTATTCCCGCTTTTGACAGCAATTTTTATTCAACGCTGAGCCAGTGCATCTCGTCGTTTGCCGGACTATACGTTATTGTCAAGCCAATCTTCAACACCAACGAGAAGGATAAGATTCAGACAAGCTTTCCTAAGATGTTTTATACAATGCTCGTCTTGTCAATGATCACGAGTGTAGCAAGTGCTGGGGGTTACGCATGGAGCCCAAGGGCCAGTATCCCACTTGGTTATTTATGTGGATTAACGCTCAACATCGCAACGCTTCTGATTATCCAGGACACGGGTAATCAGATTAAAGAAAGGAATATAGAAAATGAATACTTAGAAGGAGAAGTATTTTACCTGGAAGAAAAGCTTAGGGGAAGCCGGGCGAGAAGATAGCAGTGAATGCTACAAGAGAAAATAATTTAGCTTCTGGTAATAATAACAAACTGCGTGTAAAAAAGACAACTATTTAACTTTTTATTAAGATGTTATATAGTACTCTTAGTAAAAAATTAAAGGTAATAGTATTTTTCTGTATATATGAAGGCTAGAATAAGGTTATAGTAAGCTATATAAAAGCTACTTTTTTTTAATTAATCAATAATCCTACAGACGAGTTACCTATATCATACAGCTTATTAATCCTAATACTATAGTTC
>JAALXK010000190.1:0-45993 GCA_012977745.1 Fusarium anguioides | reverse complement strand
TTTAATTATAATAACTTTAGCTTAATTTTTATTTATATATTTATATTTTTCTTTTTATATTACTAGTGCGTGCTTTAGTTATACAGTATTACTTTATTGCTACCTAGCACTATATTAGCATTTCTATTTTTTACAAATAGCTACAACTAGAGTGAGGGTCTGGATCTGGTCCTTGCTTAGCATACCTCATCATTACACAACCTCATCATGAATCAACAAAGGGCTCGTCCAATTCAAAAGTTTTCCAAAGCAGTCTCTCAATGTTCTATAGAGGTGTGTAACTAATTTCATCTCTGGTGACACCAAATACTAACGTTGATTCTCTGGCAGGCCAAGGCTTACGGCAAATGTATTGTTGCCGACTACAACGCTGTCTATAAGGATAAGTGTGCTAAAGAGTTCATGAAGCTCAAGGATTGTTATCTGGTATGATGAATAATATTTACGCCCCTCCTCCATGGAGACAAGCATTCTAACATTTTCGCAACAGGCAGCATCTAAGAAAACATGACGCACTTGTTCATATAGCCGTCATGATGTTAAACTCATAATCCATCATTTTCTTTTTCAGTTTTGTTTACCTTCTCTACACAGTTCTAGAACTTGAGTAATCTACAGCTTTAGTAATCTCAGCAAGAATGTTGCCTGTTGGACCTCTTGTTCTTCCTCTGCAATAAGACCTTCGGCTTGAGGTTCAGTTCCGGCCTCCTCCAGGGGCCGGCGCAAAGCCTTCTCGAATGCAGGAGTCTGTGATTTGAACGCACCAGACAAACCAACATCTTCAGGGTCGGCAATAACTCTGTACTCCATCTTGATATCGTCTGTGGGCACCAGACCTGCTTTCTTTCGAAGGCGCTGCACACGATTGATGATCTCACGGCCTAAGCCCTCTGCTGCGAGTTCAGGGTGAATCTCCGCGTCGAGAATGGTGAGAACGTCGCTGTCAGTGTTGATCTCCAAGTTCTTTGACGACTCGTCCTCCTTAATACCCCGGCGCACCACAAGATCGCCCTCTTCAAGGCGAATGCCATCGACGAGGATGTGCTTGTCACGAACATAGCCTTGAACTTGCTCGCTGGTAAGAAGGGGTAGACCCTTCTTGACACGGGCCATATCCTTCTTGAGCTTCTTTCCAAGGACAGGCCAGTCAGCAGTGACGCTGTACTGGACGTTGTACTTGGCTTCATCGCTGGAGAGTACGAGGTCTCGCACGTTCAGCTCTTCGCTGATGTACTTCTCAAGAGATTTGACATCCTCAAGGTATTGGGGATCGGAGTGAATGACCACAAGGGTCTTGAGGGGTTGCTTCAGTCCGATGGTGCGTCGTTCACGCGACACACGAGCAAGCTCGATGACACGCTGCATGCGACCAACCCGTCGCTCAACCTCTTCGTCAAACAACTCCTCTCGGACATCGGGGAATGGCAGGAAGTGCACGCTTCGAGGATCGGCACCCTGAAGCTCTTTGGGTATGTGGGGTAGGAGCTTGAGGTAGATGTTGTCAGTGAGGAAAGGAGTGAAAGGTGCCAGCCCACGACACAATGTGAACAGCACCTCAAACAGGGTGTTCAGGGCATGAAGGGTGTCATTAAGACCATTCTCTCCCTTGAGTCGCTTTCTGTTGAATCGGATGTACCAGTTCGTTGTGTTGTCGATTAGGCCCAGAAGCCTGGGAACGACCGTGTATAATCTGTACGCTGTTAAGTGTGAGGTTAGCAATACTCTAAACGAAAATTCAGGAGATTACTCACAGTTCATCTCGACGTTCACGAAGGCGAGGAGAGATTGAGTGGCAGCCAAAGCCCATCTGTCCATGACATTGCTGTTGCTAGACTCAAGCTTGGGATCCCAGGTGAAATCAACGCCTTCAACCTTTTTGAGAAGGGTAACCTGGCCTTCGAAGAACTTGTAACTGTTCCAGAGCGGTAGAAGAACCTTTTGGACGACCTCCTTGACACCAGACTCTTTGAATCGGAGTGGCTCGGCTCGGACGACGGGCGAGTTGATAAGGTAAAGCCGGAGAGCATCAGAGCCGTACTTGGACATGACAATGGAGGGATCGGGGTAGTTCTTGAGTCGCTTCGACATCTTCTTGCCATCCTCTGCAAGCACGATACCGTTGACCACACAGTTCTGGAATGGCGACTTGCCGAATAGGTGAGTACCCAACACAGTCAGCGTGTAGAACCATCCGCGGGTCTGGTCCAAGCCTTCGGCGATGAAGTCTCCGGGGAAAGACTGGTTGAACTTCTCAACATTTTCGAAGGGGTAGTGTTGGCTGGCATAAGGCATGCTTCCAGACTCAAACCAGCAGTCGAATACTTCCTCGATACGCTTCAGCTGCCCCTTGCCCATCTTGCTGGGAATGGTGATGTGATCGACCTTGTCACGGTGAAGATCGGAAAGATCACCCTCATATCCACTCAGATCCTTGAGTTCTTGGACGCTTCCAATGCACACTCTCTCTTCTAGGTCATCGCTGACCCATAGAGGGATGGGAGTACCCCAGTAACGGTTTCGGCTGACATTCCAATCGCGAGCGTTGGCGATCCAGCTTGCGAATCGCTTCTCCTTGACGAATGATGGAACCCAGTGAGAATCTTCAATATTCTTGAGCATGTTGGGAACGATGTTGGGAATACGGATGAACCATGAAGGAACAGCCCTGTAGATAAGGGGGGTATCCGAACGAGGACACATGGGGTATGAATGCTTCAGTTGGGACTCGTTAGCGATACGGCCGGCGTTCTTGAGGTGCTTGATGATGTGCTTATCAGCTTCCTTGACATGCATGCCCTTGAAATCGGAAACTCGGTCGGTGAAGTGGCCGGTGTCGTTGACAGGGTCAGGAGGTGATCGCTTCTCGGTAATGATGCCTGCAGCAACAGCAACGTTGTAATCGTCTTCACCAAAAGCCGGGGCCTGGTGAACGATACCCACACCGCTGTCATCTGTGACATAAGTTGCGTTCAGGACCTTGAAAGCAACATCCTTAAAGTCCTCGTAAAAGTAGTCAAATGGAGGCGTATATTTCCACCCCAGCAAGTCCTTGCCGAGGACGGTTCCGAGCTTCTTGAACTTGGCCTTCTTGGGGTCCTTGTAGAGGGTTCCAAGGAGTTTCTCAAGAAGAATGAAGGTCTTTCCAGTCTTCTCATCCAAGATCTTGACGTACTCAAAGTCGGGGTGGGCAGCAAGACCAAGATGTGAGGGCAGCGTCCAAGGAGTGGTTGTCCAGGCAAGCAGGTTAACTTCAGGGTCGTCAACAAGAGGGAATGTAACGACAACCGCAGGGTCAGTAACGTCTTGGTAGTTCTGGTTGGCCTCGAAATTGCTCAGGGCAGTAGTGAGCACAGTAGAGTAGGGCATAACGCGGTGGCCCTGGTAAACTTGGTCCTTGTCAAACAACTGCTTGAATACCCACCACTCGGACTCCATGAACTTGGGGTCCATGGTCTATCAGGAAATGTGTCAGCGGCCCAGAACTAATTTGGTGGTGGTAGGTTCTATACCTTGTAGTCATTATCAAAATCGATCCAACGTCCCAGTCGCTCGATAGTATGTCGCCATTCGGTGGCATAGCGCATGACAATAGACCGGCATTCCTCATTGTACTTGGCAATACCGAGTTCCATCACGGCAGCCTTTCCCGAAATTCCCAACTTCTTGTCGATCTCGTGCTCAATGGGGAGGCCGTGGGTATCCCAACCAAAACGGCGCTCAACGTGAAAGCCCTTCATTGACCAGTAACGAGGGATGACATCCTTGATGGTAGAGGCGAGAAGATGTCCGTAATGGGGCAGACCGGTCGCGAAAGGAGGACCATCGTAGAAGGTATAGCGAGGGCGGCCTTCAGACAGTTCTACCTGTCGAAGAAACGCATTGATCTCGCGCCATCTTTCGAGGACGGCCTCCTCTTCTTTAGGGAAATCAATCGACATGGTGACTGACTGATGACAGAGATTAGTCAAGGGTTTTGAGGAAGGAGTGAGAAAGCAGAGGAAGAGCACGACTATATATTGATAATGAGAGTATCAGAGACTGACTCACCGGCAAGCCTTGAAAGTCGACAAATCGTTGATGGAGGGGCAGATTTGAGAAAAGGACCTCGCGATGGTGGGTGAGTCAAGGGCGACGGGACCGGAGGTGGGGTGAAATGTGTGCCCCGCGTCTGCCCAGGTGGTTGCGCTCTTAGCAGGTACAAGGGTATTTGTATGAAGGGGTCCTAGAGGTACCTTAGGTACCTACCTACCTAGGTATGGAAGCCGTGCTCCTTTCGGTCGTCTAGACAGTTACCTATCGAGGAGCGAGCCCTTTTTAGACAGAAGAAGGCTGGCAAAAATACCTAAGTAGGCTGTTCATTTGGTAACATATTAATGGTGCAATATTACAAATACTAGGTACCCAGTTGCTGATAGCATAATGTCACATTCTTACTACGTAAGGATTACTATTAAATAACCGCTTTTTAACAAGACATAGAAAATAGACCTTGAGTGGTGATATAAAAAGAATCTATTTTATGTGGAGATAGGTGTATAATTCAACACTCTTGTAACTGCCTACCTATTCTGAAGCTTTTGGTTGAAAAGTTAATCATCTCGAAAAATTAAAATAAAATAAAAAATCAAATACTTCTTCTCAGCGGTGCATAAATAACTGGTAGCTTCTATAGAAAATGCAACTCAACTCATACTCTCCAAAACCCACCACGATCACAACTGCACCCAACTACTCCGTACCAAGAGCCATCATGACAACAATGCTAAGACCTGTTTTTATCTACGGGACGTTATGCGCTAAGCCTCTTCTCGCCCGGGTTTTGACTGGTGATGCTACTCAGATCAACGAAATCACAGCCCTCATCAATCCAGGTACAATGGAGAATGTCGCCCGCTCCTCATTACACGGTTGTGATTACCCAGCCGCAATAAAGGAATACAGCTCATCCATTAATGGATATCTCTCACAGCCGCAAACGCTCTCACAAAGGAGGAAACTCGACGATTTCGAAGGTGAAGTTTACCAAGTCCACACTGTTCAGGTCACACAGTCTGGTCGCGATGTGATTAAGACTGTAGTTGAAGCAGATATTTACTTATGGAATAGCGACAAAACTTTAGTTTCTGATCAATCTTGGGACTTAGAATGGTTTATTCGAGAAAGATTAGAAGACTGGCTTGATCTATTCGAGGGGGTGGAGATGGTGGGGGATGACGATGATTGAATAGAGGTGCCAAAAATGCGGTGCCAATGCCCCTCCGCAATTATAGTCGTCCTAGGCTACCTAGTATGTACTGTACCACCTACTCTGAAACCCAAACACTATCGATAACAAGCCTGACGTCGCAAACCGTCCGACAGTTGCATACCTACAGTATCAGCAATTCACTTGACGCAAAACACCATTACAATTGGTGACAGGTTCTTGCTTGTGTTGCTCCAAGTCTCCTACATTGTTTCCTCGACTCATACAGTGTATAACCTTGAACTATGTCTTTCTTGTTTGGAAGAGCCAGGACACGCACAGTCGCTGATCTACCCAAGCAAGCGCGCGAACATGTCTTGAAGCTTGAGGGACCACAAGGCCCATCCAAGGTAAATAACAGCCATATCACCTCGATTCAGAGCCCAATCCTGACTTTCAAAGGCTGAGGAGCTTGCCCGAGTTTTGAACCAAATGAAGACTATCCTACAAGGCACACCCGGTACGTTTACTTGTTTATATTCCTTATGGGCCCCTGATCGTTTGTTTGGCTAAGGCATCTTGCAAGAGGCCGATACCTCCCCAGAGCAGATCTTACAGCTGGTCACTGGTCTTATCGACGAAGATCTCCTCCACCTCCTCGCCGTCAACCTATTTCGCCTCCCTTTCGAGTCACGAAAAGACACACAAGTCATCTTTTCCTACGTGTTCCGCTTCCGCCCCGCCACCGCCGCCCCCAAGAGTGATCCTCTTGCTCTATCATATGTGGTATGCAACCGACCTCAGGTCCTAGTTGAGCTGTGTCGTGGGTATGACCACAAAGAGAGCGCTACGCCGGCAGGTTCTGTTCTACGGGAACTGCTAAAGAACGAGGCAGCAGCCGCAATCATTCTATATGACGATGGAGACGAGCCGGGTTCCAGTTCCAAGGGCTTAAATGCTATTGATCGTGACCGACCCCAGAGTGGAAGAGGCGTATTCTGGAGATTCTTCGACTGGGTTGATAAGAGCTCCTTCGAGGTGGCAGCAGATGCTTTCACCACATTCCGAGTAAGCTGCGGGAACCGTGTCTTGAACGCCTGCATGCACTAACTATCTATCCTTTAGGAACTCCTGACACGCCATAAAGATCTTGTACCAAGATACTTGTCCGCAAACTTTGATCTCTTCTTCGACAAGTACAACAACATCTTGGTCCAATCTAACAGTTATGTGACTAAGCGTCAATCCATAAAGCTCCTTGGTGAGATCTTGCTCGATCGCTCCAATTATAGCGTCATGACTGCCTACGTCGATCGTGGGGAGCACCTCAAGATATGCATGAACCTGCTACGCGATGATAGGAAAATGGTTCAGTACGAGGGCTTCCACGTATTCAAGGTCTTTGTTGCCAACCCACACAAATCAATTGCCGTTCAGAAAATCCTTCTCATGAATCGCGATAAGCTTTTGACCTTCCTCTCTCATTTCCTTGAGGACCGGACCGACGACGAGCAGTTCATCGACGAGAGAGAATTCTTGGTCAAGCAAATTCGCAACATGCCGCCAGTTCCTGTACCTCCTCAACGGTAACTGTTCGCATCTTGCTGTACTCACTTTTACTGGTTAAAACCTTGCCGCTATACCATTTTGCACTCGTGCGGCGTTCTCACTGCTTTTCTCACGCGACAGCGACTCATGGACGAGGCCATAGAGCACGGTTCTCTTTTCATCACTATGGCATTGCATGATCTGCGCTTTCATCTCATTTTAACCGTACAGTATCTTAAATACTCCTAGCCTTGATTGCACCAGGACACGCATGTCATTCCGCCGATCTTGGTTCATGATATTATTATACAAAAAGACGCTCCCAACGCCCCTCGTTCCCTGTGTACAGTCAACTAAACATGACACAAATTCTGTAACTCCTAGTATTGCGTCGATATCACCGTCGCGCCGTGTCAACGGTATTCGGGTGGATATTTAACGTTGTTTCGAAAGCAAGACGTTGACGCTCTCGCGAGCATTCTGGGTGGCCCAAACGCTGTCTTTTCCACCACGGCGCCACTCGTCACCCGATGCGTGCTCTCCACCCCCTCTTGGTGCCTCTCCCATAATTACCTCGAGGTCTCTCTTTTGGGAGCTCAGCCAGTTTTTGATGAAATTAGTAGGATCCTTGCCAAGGGACTGGAAGAAGGAATGCTTGGCCTTTGAAACGGCGATGGCCTGGACAACCCGAGCAAGCTGGTCATCAAGTCCAGTCACCTCCTTCAACATCGCAATGTATTGCGGGTTGTTGAGCATAGGCAGTAGCGAGTCGCGCAGAGGGTCATCAACTGGAACCTGGATATCATAGATCGTAGGCTGGGGGTCTTTGTGGAATTCCTCGTCGACTCGGATGGTGTACTGTAGGCGAATGGGCTCGAGAGGTCGCAGGTGCTGTTGCACATACTCGTTGAGGAGGGGGATGTACCCAATATCGCCCTGTCTTATAACCTGTATGCAAGTGTTAGAAAGCTTTATCAGATACAGACTCATATTCACCAACCTTCTTGAGGGGCTCGTTGCATCGGAAATTTCGCTTCTCCTCATCTTCCTGAAGTTCAAGCAGCTTGATGTACTCCCAGAGACCCATCACCGCCTCCTGGTGAGTAGCATCCTTCATGTCAACGACATCAGCAAGCTCAGGGCTAAGCTGGTATCTTTCAGGGGTCTCCTGGCGGAACAGGTTGATGGTTATGTTTTGGTTTTCGTCTCCCTTTCTCGAGAATGTCAACTCGTCGAAATCAGTGGCATCGGGGACGTTAGCAGCGGGTTGGTTTCGGGCTGGTGCATCAGGCTTCTTCCATTCGACTGTCTGTTCGGAACCTGTTCGAAATCGGGATCGGTCGAGGTCAACTGTCAAAGACTTGAAGAAGTGCGAGAACCGGGGCTTCTCTGGCGTCTTGGCCTTTGTGGCGGACTCGTCTGACTCCTTTCCTTCCCCTGAGGCTGGTTCTTGGTTCTTGGGCTGTTCCGTCACCCCATCTTCGTCATCAAGCAGGCGGCCTTCGATCTTGACTCGGTACGACGCCTCAGTGGTTGAGTCGAAGTTGAACGAATCAGAGTTCAATCCATCGCTCTGCCAGGCCTGCTCCTCGACTGTGTTGCTGATCCAAACTCGCATTGTTTTGTATCTCTGGTGGTGATTTAGTCAAAGTTTCCTGGCAAATGTATTGCGTACCAACCTTGGATCCACGGCTGGTGTAGTCAACTATGTCGAGACGCTTTCGTGTGATAGTAGCATCGAGCCGGCGCTCAATATCTCGCAGGTCTTTGTATCGTTGAACACCATCTGTATCTATAATGCTGTCCTCTACTCCTTCAGGGATATTTTTATCAGTGGGCTTTCGACTACGTCGCTTAGCAAGTTCGCTGGCATGAGCTTGGGCCTGCTGTTGCTGAGCGAGCTGTGCCTGAGTGAGAGGAACTGAGGGGTGAGGTCCTGAGGACATCATAGGACCTGAGAAAATGTTCATGTTAGCAGATGTTGTAGATGATGGGAGGTTTAGGTTGTGCAAAGCAAATGGTATTTAGAACGCACCAATTCCACCACGTCGCTGGTTCGCCGCATGAGGTGAACGTTGCGGAACCTGTTGCGCATAAGCGCGATACTGAGGCTGCATTTTGCCGAGAGTTTCAAAGTCTTGTGTTGGGGTTCGGTAGGCGTCGGCTGGTGGGATTTCAGGTTGATGGTGTCGCGTCGCATCGCATGCGTCGCGACAAAACGGTAGTTCCTCCTTAGTCATCCAGTCACGTGGTCATATAGGATGAATGGAAACGATACTAGGTAAGGTACCTATGAGCAGTGCCCAGGTAAGATGCCCAAGTAGTAGGTACTCGGTAATTACTAATCTTTATGGGCGAATATCATATTATATCTAAGGAAAAGCTGATGTCTCTGAATGGAACCGGCCACAAACCAGTTCCACAGCTCTTGACAGGGCTTCCTAGGCCTAATCCAAGACTAGATGGCATGTTTCTTTGCATCCATCCACTCTTCATGGATCAGTACGCCTCAGGACACTGAGCGCCCCAGCTCTCATCTTTGAACCATACTATACTTCTGTATCTACAACTATTACATTGGTTACCAGCCTTTCCCTCAAACGGAAATCAATGCATACAGGTTGGCATAACTAGCTGCCAAGAACAGCTGGAGTCGATCCAGTGCCACAGCTTTGAGCCTCCACCGCTTCTCGTCTCGAGTATACCTCACTCGAAGATGCATGCATTGCTCACACTTGTCCTCCAATCACGACTCTGTGGCTGCTGCCGTCCTCCAACACTCAACACGAGAACATGCAGGACACTAGTAAACCTGTTCTCTGACACTTGTATGAACCTATCTGGTAGCACGAATTGATTGAGCTTCTTGAAATCGAGAAGCAATAATTTTTGGGGGGCTCATCAAACGGCAACCATTTGGCGGCTGTGCCCATCCTCCTTCCATCAACGCTCAAAACAAAATGCACCCCTAAACAATGCATTGCAGTCCGCTCAGATGAATAAAACCCCGCAATTAGGACGCCGCGCTCTCGATACCATGAACATGCTAGAATGTGATCGATGAGAGGCAAAATTACCGAAGGATTCGACTACTTTAATCCACAACTCGACGACTGCCGCGTTTCCTCACGCGTCTTATCTGTGCAAGGACCCTCAGAATGCCGAGCCTAGTCCATTCCTCGATTGTCTTTTACTGAAACGGTTGCGCTTTGGCGCAGGATCTTCGGTGTTCCCCTGATTCTTACTCAGGTGGTTTCGTCCCTGTCGGTCACCTATCCCGAAGCCCTCCGAGTAGTTTCCCGGTCCTCCCAGCGTACTTGATGGGCTCGAGACTTGGGACGACATATCGGCGAATCCGCTATCACCGCCGTAAGGATTCGTCATGTTTTGAGACAGTGCCATATCTCTTGCCCTCTCGAGGCATTCGATCCAATCAGCGGCAGCAGAACCACCTTCTGGAGGCGTCGATGAAGACTTAGCCTCTTCAAAAGTATAATGGTGACCTCCCTGTAATCAACTATGAGTATACTGGACAAAGAATGGCAGAGAGTCCAAAGTAATAGCTTACCGTATTGACACACCAGACTGTTTGGCCCTTAGCGTCCACTTGTGTCTTCCAGGTGCAATCTGAACCGAGTAGGGACAATTCTTGTTTTGCTCGCTTTTCCTCTCCACCAGCCGGTGCAAGCACAATTCGGCCACTTGATGTGATCATGACCAGGCGCTGACGCTTCTTGGTAGTACTTCCGATGAAGAAACGAGACAACTTCTTATGTCCTTCTCCTGGTTCCTTTCCGTGAGGGCTTGAGGGCAAGGGCGTCGAAACAACCATGAGATCGCCCAGCTTGAGAATGCGCTCGTTATTCTTAGTCAACACAGGCGACCATTCGATGTCGAGCTGTGTGGGAGGAGGTAGTTCTGTTATTATTCTAGATGGCCGATTACTTCCATTGGAAGGGGTCGCCTGAGGTTGGGGAGGTGGCCTTGCGTTAGGCGAGCTGGAAAAGCCGTTGAGCTGGATCACCTGAGGCTCTTGCGGGGGTGGTATGTATGGGCGTAATCGAGGTGCTTTGCTCCTCCAGAGTCCTTTTCCGAATGGTTGTCCATCAAAGAACTCGTGGTTCTTGATGTGCTCAACAGTCAGTCGTCTAGCTGGTTCAAGAACCAAGCAGCGCTCCACAAGATCCCGAGCTGCTGGCGGAAAACCGGGTGGGAATTCGTATTCGAGGTTTACGATCTTCTGAAATGTGAGGTACTCGCTGCCTCCCTTGAAAGGGGGTCGGCCGGCCAGAAGCTGGTACACAATGCAGCCAAATGCCCACAAGTCGCTAGCCTTACAGGCGTTCTTATGTGTTAGAAGCTCAGGGCTCACGTATTCGGCTGTACCAACGAATGATGCTGCGCGGCTATCGTCATCCTTTCCTGGGTCTGGTACACCACCAGCTGATGCAGCTAATGGATCTTCGCGAGGATCCTTGAGCAATTTAGCAGTTCCAAAATCCGTAATCTTGACGTGCATCTGATCATCCAGCAACACGTTTTCTGGCTTCAGATCTCGGTGGATAACACCTCGCGAGTGCATATAGTCAATGGCGTCCAAGATTTGTGCACTATAAAACCTGGTGCATTCAATGTCGAAGGTGCCTGTCTTTTTCAAGACACCCAGAAGCTCTCCGCCATTGCACAGGTCAAGGACATAATAAAGCGATGTCTCGTCCTGAAATGTATAGTATAACCGGACGATACCAGGATGTTCGGTAAGTCGGTTTAGTGTGTTCTTCTCGATGTTGACATACTTGATCTTCTTCTCCTTGATGATATGTCTCTTTTCGAGCACCTTCACGGCATATTCTTTGAGAGTTTGACGATCGGTTGCCATGTAGACTGTACTATAGGAGCCCTCTCCAAGAACTCGCCCGAAGGAAAAGTCGCGGACGCCCTTCTTGACCTGGCGGACAACGGTACGTCCATTTGCATCAACTTCTCGGCGGACTCCCACAGCCGCTCCACGTTCTTGCCAGTCTTCTCTACTGGTAGGAACAGGCGCTTCACCAGCATAGGGCTGGTTCTGTGGTCCGCCGGGACCAGATGCGTAGCCAACGCCCATACCTCTTGAACTCCTTCGGGGTGGTAATGGGCTGCCGCCAGACATTAAGCCTGAGACTGGCCGGCTTGGGTTGTTGAAGCGA
Organism: Fusarium anguioides; assembly: GCA_012977745.1. Lineage (NCBI taxonomy): Eukaryota > Fungi > Ascomycota > Sordariomycetes > Hypocreales > Nectriaceae > Fusarium > Fusarium anguioides. The sequence goes on along the minus strand of JAALXK010000190.1, from coordinate 34,071 downwards.
TGAGGATCTCGTCGACTGGACTCCCTCACGGGATATGAGGAGTTGGGACTAGGTTCGGGCACGTTGGACATTCCGTAAACGGAGGACCTCGACGCCTCGACGTGAGGGGATGGCTGAGAAGGACCTGCAGGCGGGCTTGGTTCGGGAGTGAGGTCGGATGTTTGAGCGGATGGAGTAAGTCGAGGATCGTTGAGTGAAGTATCGACACCGGCATCTATAAGGTCAAGACGGATAGCATCGTAGGATGAGGGCGTGGTGGATGTGGTTGTCGGTTGAGGCGTAGAGGGGAGAGCGGATGCTGATGTGGAAGCAGAGACGGAGGTATTCTGAATAGTCAAATCGGGCCCAGGAGGGGAAGTTGAAGATGCGGTTACAGCTTCAGCAGCATCATCGGGGTTGGCGATGCGCAGTCCGCCCAGGGCCTGAGAAAGGCTCAGGTCCCCATTCATGGTGGGCGATGGAGAAGCCTGGGGCAGATGCTCAGGGGAAGTGGGCAGGCTCAAGCTCGACTCGCACAGGGAAAAGAAACGCGAGTCGTGAGCAAGGGACGGTCGGCCACGGGCTGGTGGCGGCGTAGACCGTGGAGCATCACCGGTGTTGAAGTGAGCTGCTGTCCAGAAGGGGGATTGATGAAGTCGGTTGAGAAGTTGGCAATAAATTAAAGGCCGGGTCGTTCCGTTGCGTTGGTGGTGGTGGTAGTAGGTGGTTGCAGCGGTAGGTAGTGCTGTAATGAAACTGATAAGCCAGCAATCGTTTGGCTGCTCCGCTCAGTGTAGTAAAGTGAGGTACGAGGCCTGGCCCCAGTTCAGTTCAGATTACGAGAGGCCAGAAATTGGAAACGAAAGACGCCTTAGGCCGCCGCCAACCTTGTCCTAAATCTAGGGGCTTTTGCTGGGATGATGTAAAGGTGAAAAAGGAGAGCCCCCAGCCGTTTTTTGAGCAAGGTAAGCAAGTAAGTTGTCTGATATTTTGGTGAGAGAAGCGCCAGCCACCAGCCAGTACAATAATGCTCGGTCCAACAAATGTCTAGGTTGCCTTGTCTGTCCTGAACAGCAATCTCGTAGATATCCTGGCCACTGCTGCGAATACTGCCGGCCCGTAATCTGAGCAAAATTGGTTTCATATAAGTTTATACCAATGCCAATGGCCTGAAGATAATCGTGGGTGCCATTCACCTTAAGTATTCCGTAGTCAAAGAGTTGCTTTGGGTGCATGTCGTAAGCCATGTACCTGTCTATCATGGCGCTAAAAATGTTCAACATGATAGGCAAGCTCACCAGTAATGCGGTTTTCACTCAAACTGCTACTGTAATGAGAACATTTTATCTAACCCAGACCAATCATCAATTCAGACCCGACAGCGTGAGGCTTGTGGGGCCAAAATATGTTAAGGAATACCTAAAGTTGTAGATTAAATATAGGCAATTTTTAAGTAGTTCTTATGATGTTAGGATCTCGGCTCTACAATCGTGATGCCCAAAATAGATTTATACAACTCGCAGGGTACTCGCATGGTTCTGTCTGTGCTCCTGGTGGTCTCTGCTCAGCCTGTTTCAAGACCAGCTACTACTCTGCACTCTTAACATGTTCCCTTACAACAGCAAATTATATCAACAAGTTGTATGCTTTTGTGGAAACCTCGGAGACTACCTGCTGAAAGTTCCATGTTGGAATTCCTGTTTATGTGCCAGCTAGCCGACGATAGCTATGCTATTGATTCTCGTGGCGGTTAGGTTGGTGTGCCCCTCGCCTTGAGTTTCGTCAGTATTGTTAGATGCCACGCGTTGAAATCGCACGCTCGATCACGACTACATCATGGGAATTTGATGCTATTATTGTTTTCTTCGCACATAACATAGAACTCGTTCTTGTTCGCCTATGATATCACTGCCCTCACTTGGTCTCTCCTAGGCGGCGCAGCACCTCGTATCAGTCAGAAAACACGTATATCTGCAATATCTAGAAACTGAGAATCCCATGATGCACTGCCGCGTAATGTTTGAATACTTTGGATTGTGTATACAGCCAAACAATAGAAGCCGGAAAATTGTTGTTAGTTCATTTATTGGATTTTGATGGGTCTCCAATGAAGCTTAGATGCTGATCCAGTCAAACATCACGATATACATTACAAGGCGAGCGTTGCTTTGAGGACCAGCGAAACTCACTGCATCAATCAATTCAAATGTATTCTGAGACTTAGTTGGCAAACTCAAACACGAGATATTCCTATTCTTAGCATCACATCAAACAGACACCATCATGACACGTGAGTGATTGAATCAATTTTACCCTAGAGAAGTCGCATGGAGGGAAGTTGCTCCTTGTAATACACGTCCCAGCAATCATCAAAAGGAAACAATTGGGAAGCTACGTTGGTATATATCTCGCTAATTCGTGATGGAGGTCGTGTCAGGAAGAATGCGTCGTGAGTCCATTCAGCTGGTAACCACCAGCTAAGTTGATTCATGCAACCTTTGCTATGTTTCGACTTCAACCTACAACAATCACGATAACTTCACGTGAACTCGATGACGCCGAGCGCCGTAGCCGCTATAGAAAACATCTTATAAACTGTCAACAAGCCATCAATGGACGCCGTGGTATTACCCGTCTTGACCAAGAGGCCATCCTTGAACGTGATTTTAATACTCGGATAGCAATACCAACTACCGACTCGACTGCTGGACAAGACACGCCGTCATCGTCAGATGCAAGTGACGCAGATGACGAACAGCAACTCAAATTGCTAATTTCATCACTACATTACGGAACAATCATTTCTGATGAGTCCATGCTGTACGTGGATGTTGATCGTGATATCAACCACTTGCCTCAACAACCAGAGCATCGCCAGAGTCTCCACCAACGTCAACGTCCACGTGAGTTAACGCGTAAGTAGAATGCCCGCAAGACGAGCTCAAGATTAACAAGCTTGCAGACGTGGAGGAAAACATAGATAGCCACCCCTTGCCTATCCGCACAAGACCTTACAACAACGTCGTCCATGAATATCCCGAGCTAGATGAAGATGGCATCAACGCGACTCAGCATATTCCAGCAGTAGCTGTAAGTTTCGCCTGAACAGTATCATCACAGATCGCATTTTTTATCAAAGCATTTAAATTACATGGGATGTGTCAAACTTGAGTTTACATAGACCAAGGGAGACTGATGATGGCTAGGTTGACACTGCACCGGAAGAAGAATCCATCGACAGCCAGCCACAAAACTCCATAGAGCTTGTGGGCGTTACTAGAGATGCAGACATATCAATCTCTGCAATTGGTGAAGAGTTAGATCATACGACACCCCGAAGGCATTTACCTGTGTACAGCGACCGCCTACCTGTTCAGCCTCAGCCTCAGACTCCAAGACACTTACCAGAAGCTCGTCACCAAAGCCGGTTCGATGGAGCTTACACGGCGCCGGTTCGAGGAAGACGGCCTCGAGTCGTGGAAGACGATGCACCGGTGACGGTACGGAGAAGGCGTGCCGGACGCAATACTAGCCCGGCAGGGTTGAGAACTCGAGGGTTTCAGGGTTTGTACGGAGGCAGTGAGAACGCCGAGGATGCGTGATTTGCCGACATATGCTGTGATGTCAGGTGGTCCATCGCATCGGCAAATGCAAGGAGGACGAGGATCAGTCTGCTGCTAATCCGAGATGGAGAAAGTATATTATTGCAGTGACTGTTGGTTTGCTAATGGCTGATAAAAGTCAGTATGCTATTGACAAACAATTTGTTAATGGGTCGGGATAATCAAGAAACTAAACCACATCAATTAAAGGAGCATTCCTCCCTTGCTTGAATTGTGCTGGTTTCCACGCAAACTAATTATGATCGGTGATAGTCCCCTTTGTGTCGAATTTTCTGTTGCTCCGGCTCTGGATCCCTCCAAGTACAGTACAGTACAGTACAGTACAGTATAGCACAGTACGTACGTTACAATGAGTGCTCCAAAGGCTTTCGCGGTAACGAAAATTCCAGTCAAAGCAAAAAGTGTGTCGAATGTGTCTGGCTAGAGATTAGTACCTCAGGCACCGACCTACGAACAAACGAACTGGCAATCGGGATTTCTTATTGATCCACTTCCACCGCCCATTTCCAGTTGCTTCAAGTTCCGGGCACGTACAGCTCAGAAAGTTGGAAACGGGCTCGGAAGTACAAACTTCCAATGAACATCAGAAACAAACTGACTCGGGCTGGGCGGAAGTCGTGTGGATCGCTTGAGAGGATCTGCTCGAAACAAGATTGGTCAATGTGTAGCTGCGGATCAGAAGTAAGAAAAAACTTGGCTGAACCTGGGCCTCCCTGAGAGTCTGAGTGGAGTGCGGTGCTCAGAAAGTGGCACGGGGCAACTCAGAGTTAAGTCCAAACGTTGGCCACCCAACCAAATCGTGGCTCAAGACATGCTCGAGACCCGCTCAGACGCCATGCCCCTTACGGTCTTTAGACCCCTAACAATTACGCAATCCAGAAGGGGTCAAGCGCGAATTAGAGCTAACCATTAAACAGTACGTACCTGACGCTGCAGTGCCTTAGCTCCAAGCTAGACCACTTTTAGGGCCGGGAGGTTTACGATAAGCTGATGGCGTGCATACCGTATGCATACTGTCTGGCACGGACCCCAGCTGCAGCTTGCCGAGTCTGATACAAGCTATCGATGGTTTGAAGGGGCGTTTTTGGGTGTACGGGTATCTGCTCTTGGTATCATGTCGCGGATTTCGCCGTTCGCGAGACCAACGCACAGTGTCAATTCTTGTAGCTGTTGGAGATCGGAGTGAGGCTGCATGGGTTAAAGAGCACCTCAACCTGGGGTAAAAGAGCCACTCACACTTCACGCCCCTTCTTCTTCCTCTTACAGCACAGGACAGAACAGGACAGGCTCAGGCTCTTTTCCTTTTCCTCCCCTCGCATTCTTTTACAGCTTTTAATCCTCCCTCTTTCATCTCTTTTCCTCCCTCCTTCATACAATCCATCCCAGGACATACCACTTCGACTATCCTTTTTATCGTCTGACTATTAGTTCAACATCTCTCACCACAGACTTCTCTTAACTATCTACCTACCTACACCAACCCACCTACCGCGTATCCTCACTCTCGTGCCTACCGCGTCTCACTGTTCTCATTTTACTCTTTTACTCTTCCATCACATCTCATAAGGCTCCATCTCGTCGACGCCTCTCTTTAACAGTCGTCTGATCGTCCTCATCTCAAAAAAAAAGTCGAGGGATAGATGGTTTGTGACAACGCTGACTACTAACATTTCAAAAACTTGCAGTTGCCCATCACAAAAACAAAAAATAGGACAGAACAGAACAGAATACGCTTTTTTCACAATGTCGTACTTCAGCTCTCAATTCTCTTCTTCTCCCGTCCTTACCATGTCTCCCCAACATGCCCACCAGTCCATGGGCATGGCAAGCTTCGGACGCCACACACCACCTCGATTTGCACCTATGCCAAGCCATTTTGCGGCCGCTCAGCCTGTTCGACCTTCTGCAGCTGGTAGAAAGCGTTCCCGGGACGAGGCTTCTGAAAATCTTGAGCCTGACCTCAAGTCCCTGCCCGTTGAAGAGCCTGAAGAGGAATGGATCTACGGCCCCGGCATGACCCTTATCAAGAAGAGCACTCGCTACGTCACAGATGCCAGCAGCCAATCTGGCACCTGGGTTGAGGAGAAGAAGGCTGCTGAAGAAGCCGCCATCAAGGAGGCGCGTTCACTCGTCAGAAACCCTAAGTTGCAGCGTGTGTCACCCACTCTGTCAAGCGCGCCTGCAGCCAGCACCTCTCCTCTCAAGCCTGAAGTCAAGCCCGCCATTGAGGGTCCTATTGTCGATACCTTCACCATGCACCTCGGTATTGGCTGGCGAAGAATCAGTGAAGACGAGCACATCCAAGCAGCTGCTCGTGGCTGGGCCCGCTACATCCAGAACCACTTTCCTGTTACCAACGCTCGAATCCTTCTCGAGAGCAATGGTCTACAGTCATATCTTGTCGAGACCAACGAGGGTTTCTTCCTTCTTGCCGAGAACCTCCGCCAAGGCCAACTTGTTAGCCAGACTGCCGAGGGCGCCCTTAGAAATCTTCAGTGCTCTCCACCCATCTTTGACGGAATGGAGGTTCTATCAGCAGCCGAGTCTCCTCGACCAACCAACGCCGTCCCTGATATGGACATGAGAATGGACTAGAGAAAACCTCGTCCGGGAACATATCTTTTTTTCTTTCTTTAATTGCATCTTGTCATTTGCTATTTACGGAGTCACGTGTTTGCCATGCTTATGGATTGGGAATGGGAATGGGAAAGGAGCCTTGGGATCGATGGGAAAAGGCCACCAAGAGCGAATGCCATAAACTCGGATAGTCATGGCCCGATATCATTTTGAATGCAATTTACATCATTGAACAACTAATTTATCCCCTATGTCTTGCTTTGTGAGAACCAATTATCAGCAGTTTGTGCAAATTGTGCAGTGTTGTCTGTGCTACTACCAGAAAAAGTTCCGCTAAGGAAGACGCGCTCCCGAATTGAACTTCGGCGTGATTTTCGTGAGCAAGCCGATTTAACGCGGCAACTAACCCTTGCTCCGGTTGGTTTGGCTTGGCTTGGCCCATACTGTCTTAAAAGAGTTTACAGAAGCAAGCATCCTCGGTATTGGGATTGGAAAGGGCCGGTTGGAAGCAAGAGTCAAACTAACTCTTTGATAAATTTCTCAGTCCTCGTATAGAACAAGCCTGGCTTGACTGTGGATACATAGTTGCATACATACATAAAATCCATAACGCATTGTGCCTGGGATGCAGGTCATGCCGTAAGCACCACTAATTAATGCAGACAAACCGACTCATTAAGCAGAAGGTAGCCAATGCAATGGTCGAGATGCACGCTTCCTGTAAGGCATATCTTGCTGAGCCACATAGTCAGCGAATCGGATATGTTAAAATGGCACTTGTGTGCTTTCTTGCATGGAAGCCTATCGTAACATAGCAGTTTTCAATGGACGCACAGCATGATAGAGTGTTAACTTAACTGTAAAAATTCTTTGTTAATAAGGGATAGAAAATCGTCTGATAAATGGCCATATGCTCAACCTACTGGCATATACATACATACAGTTAACCTAACGATCTAGCCTGTGATGGACCACATACATTATGGGCTAAACATGGATGAATTATATATCCTATGGAGCAAGTATGCAATCATGAGACAGTCTGTCCGTCATTCTTTGTTTTTCGTTTGGTGTAACGACGCAGTAGGTAGAGCGGGGGTTTCCTTTGCTTTGCCCTCCCTCCTCGTCATGAGAAGAAACACACCATTTAGAAAAGACAAATCACCCTGTTGAAGCCCTTGGTACTTGATACTACTGAGCTCGGTTCTAGCTACGGATAGGTGCCTTACCCATTTTATTGCTGCCTTTCTTCTCTTCATATCGTTTAATATGGAAGCCTGTCCGAACCGGTTCTGGTTCAGGGGAAGCATGTCCCAGTTGAGCTCTGTTGAGGTACCGCTCTCGGAGCTCAGATAAGCCGGAGACTTTTGAGTACCTTGTAAAAGCAGGGGGGCAGGCGACGTTTCAGGTACTTCGCCTCAATGGACTATCGCTTATGTTGCCCAAATACATGCTCAATTCAAATGTCGAGTTACACCAACTGTCGGAACCTCTGGACAGCCCATCCGTCATCCAGTTACGTGTGGTAGGTAAGAACATCTACTACTATACTAGACTACAGAGTACAACAGCAACATCATAATTTCGGGGTTGTATCCTAATAAAGTATATTCGTTATCTATCCATCTTCAGCTTCGGAATCAGATTGAGACTGTCTAACGGTAGTATCGTTTTTGGCACCTGCATCCACCTGGAGGACCCTTCTATTCATCGTCCAATTGATTGATCTACTTATCCATCCATCCATCGCATCACCAACCATGTCAAGCGCAAATCAACTCTTTCTCCTCGCCGACCACATCAAGCTCTCCCTTTTAGAGCGACAGCGAGCAAAGAATCTTAATCTCGATGACGGCGACTCTCAAGATGGACACATTTCTCGATCTTTTGACCAGTTTCGCGATGGTCTGGCCAGTCTTCGTGAGGAGGAGCAGAGGTTGACCTTCACTGGCGATACAACGTATGTCTAAATCAACTGCATACTGCCATATCCATAGCTAATTCAACTTCAGTGCTGCTACAGACCTGACAGAATCCATCAGATCCCTCCAAAAACAACTCGACGACCTCACAACTCAATTCCAGGGCCAGCCGTCCTCCTCAACCGCCGAAACTCTCACCCACCCCAACTCTGAAGAGCTCGCCGACGATTTCGAGCACGCAGCCTCCACTTCTCCCGTCTCGCGAAAGCCAAAGACTGTCCGCTTCAGCGACACACCCTCTTCACCATCCGCCGAGCTCTTTGGCCCTTACCGCGATGATCCCTCTGACAGCGCTGGCTATCGAGATGAGGCCCAGGGCATGGATAACCAACAGATCCACGAATACCACGCCCAAATTCTCGAACAGCAGGATGAGCAGCTTGATCGCCTGGGCGAGTCTATTGGACGCCAGCGCGAGCTTAGCATGCAAATCGGTGACGAGCTTGATAGCCACGTTGCTATGCTCGATGAAGTTGAGGCTGTTACCGACCGCCACCAGAGCCGGTTGGACCGTGCAAGCAGAATGCTTGGAAAGGTTGCCCGAGGAGCGAGCGAGAACAAGCAAATGACCACTATCGTGGTTCTCATCATTATTCTTGTCCTCCTCATCGCTATCCTGAAATAGTCTATAGACTTGTCATCCGTCGCAAAAGAAGTAGCGGGCGTATCGCATCGGCTGGAGTTCTCGGAGTTATGGATCTGGGCGTTAAACGTTTAAGGAGTTTGCTTACATGTCGATGATGTTCTTTATTTAGTTCATTGAACAGCAAACGGGTGGCTTGACCATCGTACATTTCCTGTATATATACAAGGGATGATTCTTTGCGAAACTCAACAGGAATAAAGACCAGTCTAGGTTCCTCGTGCCATCATATTGTCATTCTCACCTGAAAGCTGTTGATTCTGGGTCTAACTAACAGTCTTGGCGATTTCTCCTCAGGTACAGATTGACTAATCTTGGACAGGGACAGAAACAGTTCATCGGATAACATCTCCCTCTTTGTCAATACCATCAAGCCCCTCCAGGATATCGCTTCCTCCCAGAATGCCCGTGGCGCCTACTGTCACACCTTGTTCCCGCGACCAGACTTCATGAAATTTTATGCTCTTATCGCTTGATGCAACAATAATGCATCCTTCCTTGCCCACTGCTGGGGCGGTTGGATCGCCGGCAGTTGGCCCTCGAGGATAAGGGATAGCATACAAGGCTCGTAGATCGTCTTCCCAAGGAATCGCTGCAACCTGCTTGCATTCCGGCCAGCTGAACACGCTTACGCGATAAGGATGTTCTGGCGAAGCATAGCCAAACGTGGCCGCAATCTCTCTGCGTCTTGTATTCCAGATGAGTGAGGTTACTTGGGCTGATACTGATATCGTTGCAAGAGCTGCCCCAGACGGCGTATGGAAGAAGTGGATGCACTTGTCATTGGAACCACCTCCCGTCGCGACCAACTCCCGCCTCCAAGGGCAGAAGGCAATGGCTTTCACAGCCGCATCGTGGCTCCAATGATGCTTTGCAATAGCAGGGCCCAGATACCGGACGGTGTCATCTGCAGCTGGAAGTGGCAGCAGCTGTGCTCTGAGCGCTCTCAAAGAACCATCGTCATCTCCATCGTCATCTAAAAGCCGTGTAACTCTTGTCTCAATGCCGCCGTACGCGCTATCGGCCTCGATGCGCCCTCGGTACCCACCCCCCCCAAGGGACAGCTCAATTCGTCGTCCAGAAACTTGATCAGCATCGAAAAGACAGCAGAGATTGTCGTTACCCCCCGAAGCGAATAGACGACCATCATGTGACCATGCAAGACCGCATACTTGCTGACAGTGAATATTGCTGATCTTGGCTACCAACGATACCGCACCAGGCCAGGTGTCCCGTGTGATTTCCCAGCCTATTGGCCATTCTACAACGTAGTAGTAGATATTGCCCATCTCGTCGCCAACCACCAAGTCCTCAGTCAGAACCCCAACCCCTGGATTTTGGGGGTTCTTGGAAGGTCGCAGAGTACAAGTCGGACGCCAACTGACGCAAGAAACGGGAAATGCCTGGCGGACCTCGAATCGTGGTAGTGTATCGAATAGAGACTGGAAAAGCACAGTGCCGTCCGAGTGTCCGATTCCAATTACGGCTTTGCCTCCTGGAGTTGAAGAAAAGGCAACCGACGTTAGCTAAATGTCGGAATAGGTCCCATGAATCAATTGAACACCCCGAAATTCGGACCATGAATAAAGGAGATTGCCAAGACAAACAACAAGGGTCTGGGCTGTATACGAGTACGCCAATGGTGAGCAGTAGAAGTCATCCTTGAGGTTTGGGGCATCAAGCACTCTGGATTTTGTCAGTTCTCTACTCTCCATTTTCGGGCTCACTCACCTGAATGGAGCAGCTGGGAGGAGGCGCTTCTTTGCTGGTCTCAAAGGAACTGTTAACGATTAGTCATGAGCTAAACACATATTCATTAAATATACGTAGCCACTCCTCTTTGTTGGACCACTGATATCCATTCCAACTTGTTCGGTTGAAGTCGTTATGAAGACTATGTGATTTCGGGCTTCGAGGGATCTGCGGACCGTATGCGAACTCGAGGACTTTCCGAACCTGGTCAATCTCGAGGGCTGAAGCGATGCGGCCTTCGTGCTTCTCTTTCTCAACTGACGTGCTGACGAGACTTTCCTGGAAATGGGTGGGAAACACGCGAGCATTGGTCCCACGTCTGACGAGATGCCCCTGTCCATCATCGGTAGCGATTGCACTGGGCGCAAGGCCACCAACCGACCACATAGCTCCTATACTAACTTGGCGATCTCCTCCTCGGTTCTGTGGCAGTTGGCCAAGAGCTACGCCTAGCGTCGAGTATGTTAGCGTGGGAAACACAATGAGTTGGTTGCCGTACCTCTGTCCAGATGACTATCGTCGACTCGAAAAGGAAAACGTGGGTCAGGGTCCAAGACACGACGCTTGAGAACAAAAGGATCTGCCGAAGCACTCTTATGGCGCCTCAATCGTTCGTCCCGTGATAGATCCTGACTTTGCTTTGTGGTTCGATATCTTTCGGACGACGGAGATACAGGATCACGTCTTGGTACGTATCTGTCTAAATGCCGCCTGTTTGGATCGATCTGTTTATCCTGTAGGGGCAAACGTCTGGGACTTTTGGAGTAGATGAAAGGAGAAATCACTTCGGCCCTTCCCCTGCTTTGATGCCTGTAGGGAGTTTTTGAGAGTTCAACAGAGAACTCTTCTGTCTCGGCCCCAGCCAGAGGAGGCGTCTGCTCTCGGTTCTCAAATGACTTGCTGGGTAGATTGTCGTCGGGACTTGAGCCGTCAAGAGAAAGAAAACATCGTTTTCGAAGACTCGGTGGTTTTTCAAAGACATGCTCTGCTGAGCTGTAGCCTGAATCTGGTGGGCTCCATGATTTTAAAGGCGAAACTACCTCATCCTTTATTAGAGGTGGCTTGGGGCGTCGAGGTGGTCGTCGAAACATGCTTGCCAATATTGATATGTCTGTCGAGAGGTAACAGAACAGATCCCTTTGGAGCTCTGCTATGGGGGATGGAAAAAAAACGAATGAACTGCAATACTATAACCTGAACGATACTGTCACACAATAGACAGAGCTTTCCCTGACAGAAAGATTACCTACCAGATAAATCGATGGGATTGTATTTATGCTTCGCGAAGAGTTTCGTAGGAGAGAGAGATCAGGCAAAAGTTGAAGATGTAAAAAACAAAAGTTTGCGTAGAGGGGAAGGAGTCATGCATGGCAAGAGCCATCCTAGGTACCTACCAAAGTTATTTGTTAGTAGCACTTACTTTGGCTTTATTCGAACCTCGAGGAAATCACAATAAAACAAATGGTCTGATCTAATGCATTCTCGGAGATAAACAGGTTCCTAGGCTAAACACCTCCTTTCTCTAATACCTGGCTACCTGAGAATTTCTCCAAATGAACCACAATGACAACAACTTTGTATATGGAGTGTCAATAGCGAAACAAAACAAGCCAGTCTAATATCATTGACACACTACTCTACAGGGCAGTTCTCCTTCAACTGAAATCAGACTGCTTTCCTGGAGTGTCAATAACATAAACCCCTGCAAGCATAGGTAGGTACTAGGGTAGCTAACTGAAGAAAGGCATGTAGGTAACCAAGACGCAAAGCCTGCCATGATGTAGTCGAAGCAGATCAGACTTGCATTTCGCCGTCTTCTCCCATCCCTAAAGCGATATTCGCGTAGCAAGAGTCTGGGTAGTGAATACAGTTCTCAGTCATGTCCAAACCTCCCAAAGATTTGACACTTGTGCTGATGAGTGAATCGTCACCCTCCTTGTCACCAGAAGCTTCCCAGAACATACTTCCACCGAGACCATGCTCCAAGATATACTCCACCTTGTTGCGAACCGCAAGTGGAGTGTCGAAAGAGATGAGCTCGTTTGTGTTTTCGTCATAGCTGTAGTAAGCTTGAGCCTTGGAATCATACTTAATCACAGCTCCAGGTTTGGGTAGTGCCTTGTAATCCCAGACACCTCTCTCCCAAGAGCCCCCTCCAACATCATTGTAGGACTTTCCAAGGCCCGGGCTACCCTCAAAGGAGCGACCATAGATTGGCATTCCGAGCACAATCTTGTGCATAGGGACCCCAGCTTTTATATAGCTTCTGATCGCCTCGTCGGTGTTGAACGTGTTGATACCGTCATTGTAGGGGAACAGATTGGCGTTATGGCCGCTGATTTTGTCCCAGCTTCCCGTGTAATCGTAGGCCATCAGATTGATTTGGTCAACTATCTCGCCGATCTTGTTAAGATGAAGTTTCCGATACTTCTCAGGGCCAGCGGGGGCTGCGATCGAGAGTAAAAAGTGGTGGCCAGGCGCGTGCTGCTTCGCATGTGAGTCCAGTTCGTCTCGTACAGCCTGAAGGAGGAGGTCGAAGTTGGTAGACTCAGTGTCGTCATTAGGGTACTCCCAGTCGATGTCAATTCCGTCAAAACCCCAGTCCTTCATCAAATTGACAGAAGACTTGGCAAACCTGGCGCGGCTCTCAGGGGTACTGGCGGCAGAGGGGAAGTTGGTAGACCAAGACCATCCGCCAATAGACAGCAAGGTCTTAAGGTGACGGTTGGACTTCTTCAATAGGAAGAGTTGCTTTACGCATCCGTATGCGTTGCTTCCCTGTTCCTCCCAGCCTGATTACTCGTCAGTTATGATATGAAGCCAAGATAGACTAACTCACTATCTCCTTCATAGTGCTTTTCAAGGTCCGCGTAGCTGTCTCCGGTGAACCTAGGACATTGGTTAGAATGATTCAGTGTCTATTCATGTTTTTACATACACTGTTCCATCGGGCTTGACGTTCAAAAAGGCGTAGAGGACGTGGGAGATCTGGGAAGCATCGAGATCCTGAGGCTGGAAGTCCCTTGCGTAGATGCCCCTTCGAAAGTAGTGTCAGCACAGCGACTCATATTCTTTGTATGGGCTAACAAACCAGTTGACAAAGTAGACAGTATTGACGTGACCCTGTTGGGGCTGCGCAACCTCCGTTGACTGAAGAGGTTCAGTTGGCAGTGCAAAGCAGAGTGTAGCCAGAAGATTGGCAACGACTACCAGCGACCGGTGAAGAGACAACACGATCATCGGCACCACTTGAGAAGAATCTTTTATTGTTTAGAAGTTTCCAGTTTGTGGTGAAAGGTTGATAAATTGTGTTTGTTGAGTTAAGAATCGGAGCGATGGTAAGTACGGGCGAGAAAGTGGAAATGGGAGGAGCCACTGATGGATTTTATACCCATATTTTAGTAGGAAGCACAGATTCAAGGCAGTAGGTATAATAACTGACTTCCAAAATAATCTCGGTATTGTTCTTGGGCGGCTTGGTTCAAGGAGGCTTTGTGTGGGCGCGTGTGTGTATGTGTGCCTATTGTCTCTGTAACTCCACCAGAATAGGATGCTGCATCACATACATATGCTGTTCAAAGTGTCATTCGACATTGTTGTATCACTGGAGTGGTTTATGTTAGATGTCGAGGATAAATGATATTTGTACAACTGTATCTCCATGTCCACAACTTTTAATAACATCCAGTACAAGGTCTCCTACAGTTTTTGGACCTAGATATTCTTTTGCGAGGAAATTCCAGGAATGATATTATCATCGCGAAGTCATCTCGAACAATAAGAGCTTAGTAGATTCAGGTATAACAAACTCTACACCAGACACCTCCTTACAGTACAGACCAGTGCAGACTGAACTTGAAGCTAAGTGAACTGATGTTACAATGGCAGACATAAAATCTCAATTTCCATGATTCACATATATGCTTGTCACTGACAAGATTACTTGATGGTTACTGGCCTTTATTTACCAAGTCGGCATTTGTTAACCCCAGGAGGAACTCTGCGACTTCAAAGTATTGTGGTCTTAGAAACCTGACAAACTTTACAATCCTTACTCTGAAATCACAGCAGAATATTATTTCATAACTCGATTATATATATTTATCAGCATTTGTTGCCTCTAGGCTCAGTCTTTCGACTGGTATGGTGGCCCTGATGCGCTGTGTGGCTCCAACAGTTCGCAAGATCTTTCTATAAGAAATTTTGCACTTGATACCAAGTGCCATCTACCAAGCCAGCTGAGAGCACCTGCCACAGTAGCTCTCCTCATGAGCTTCCCTAGTTGCTGCCTGGGTTTGTATGCTAAATTCTGGTCAGAGCACTGGTCGAATGAAGGCCAGCACCGCTTCGCTTTAGTAGTATCTTAAAGTACTGGTCCTTGGGTTATGTACCGTAACTTGGGAAGTGATAACACCTTAGAAGCTGAAACAACATGACGCTCAGGGCCATTTCTGATATGAGCAATCTGCTTCTTGAGCATCTGGACATGAATAATTATCACGCTGTCATGTTACAACCAATGTGGTTTCAGTCACCATTTTAGAAATGAGGTAAGGCTTGCGGGCTA
Source organism: Fusarium anguioides (assembly GCA_012977745.1). Classification (NCBI taxonomy): domain Eukaryota; kingdom Fungi; phylum Ascomycota; class Sordariomycetes; order Hypocreales; family Nectriaceae; genus Fusarium; species Fusarium anguioides. Next base: position 18,948 of record JAALXK010000190.1, on the reverse strand, counting down.
ATATCTGCCAACGAAATTATATTCCAGGTAAAATGAGGTAAAATTGAAAGTCTTATATGAAAGATGCTTGCCAAGGTAGGTAGGTACTCAGGATTCAAAAGAATGTTTGATTGAACTGCAAAGACGTAATAATCCACGTCACGCTACCCTAGACTACTACGTGGAGTCATACATATGGTCCAATTCAACTGCACACACATTCACAAGCCTTCACCTCTCCTCGCAAATAACCCCAAGGCTCAAATCGCAAGCCGAGGCTATTCTTTTGATTCTTCAGAATGACCAGCGTTAGTAAAAAACCGCAGATAATCTAGCATGCTGTAACTGATGCTGATCTCAAGGCTTCCAGCATGGCATAGCTCGCACTGCGCGGTCTAGGACAGAAGAGCAGCGCCAACAGGATCTCATAAAGATACAAAAGTACCGGAGTCTAGAGGACGACATCCGCCAAAAGGTCAGTCTTTCTACTATCTTACGATTGCCATTCTTACATGCGCAAACAGATCTCTGATAATAACTACGGCGACGAGACATTCCAACTCACCTCCAAGCTCCTACGTCTCAACCCAGAATACTACACGATATGGAACGCCCGCAGGCGCTGTCTAATCTATGGCTTATTGTCCAAACCGTCGGATGGATCGCAGCCCTCGAAGGAGTTGCGGAGTTCCTCAGCGACCGACACTCACACAGCCTCTTCCGCCGGTTCATTGCCCTCGTCCTCGACCGAGACCCCGCCACACCCCAACCCCCCGATAGCTGGGAAGACTGGTACAACGAGTGATAACGATGCTGACACCGACGTGATACGCGCCGAGTTGGGTTTTACTGTTCCTTTGCTGATGGAGTTCCCTAAGTGCTATTGGATATGGAATTATCGATTATGGATTCTTGACCGCGCCATCGAAAGGCTGGATATATCAATAGCTCGACGTATTTGGGAGGAGGAACTAGGCCTTGTTAGCAAGATGCTCACAAAAGATCGGCGCAACTTCCATGCATGGGGTTATCGTCGCCATGTTGTGGCAAAGCTCGAGAGCCCCGTTTTGAACGGCCAAAGTCTGGTTGAGCCAGAGTTTCAGTACACTACGAAAAAGATCCACGAAGATCTCTCCAATTTCTCAGCATGGCATAACCGCAGTCAGCTCATAGCAAGACTCCTTAACGAGCGTAACGCGGACGACGGGTCTCGCAAAGCTTTCTTGGATAAAGGTTTGTGTTGCGCCGCTGACCGTTTCAACGTTGCTAATATGTATATAGAACTCGAGCTTGTTCGCGATGCGCTGAATGTAGGCCCTGAAGACCAGTCTTTGTGGTATTATCACCAATTTTTGGTATTAAATCTTACCGATCCTACCTCGAAGCACCAAATAGCCCCAAGTTTGACAGTGGAAGAGCGCAAATCCTATATTGACCGTGAAATAACCGACATCAAGGACTTACTAGAGGATTATGATGATATCAAGTGGATCTATGGGGCTCTCATTGAATATGCGATTGCAATAAGACAGCTCTCAGGACAGCCACTTGAGCTAGAGAGTCAAAGTGATGTAGCATTCTGGCTAGAAAACCTGAGAAAACTAGATCCCAAACGAAATGGACGATGGAATGATTTGGAGAAGGAGTTGGATTTATCAAGCACATGACGATGGCTTGATTAAACTATATGTTTGGTTCACATCATATCACACACCATTAGAACATAATAGGAATGTTACTTGATTCAAGCCCTATTATGATGGCTATCCCATGAGCCGGAAATTTGAGAATGAATATGCTACCAAGTCCTCCAGCATGCCATTCCAGGTATCAATGCGCTCGCTAAATGAAAACTCATACATGCTTCTCACAACATCAATGTCCTCGTCCTCGTCCCCTGCCTCTTCCCCTGCCTCGTCCCCTGCCCCTGCCTCGCCCGCCTCCCATTCCACCACGACCAGCGCCAGGTCTTGCTGGTATATCACCGTCACTGTCGGAATCCGATCCTGACGCCGACACTGAATCGCTCATTTCTGCCTCTGAATCTGTATCGCCAATTCTGACAACAGTTGGTTGTGCTGGTCGCCGGCTTGGAGGTGGTGGTGAAGGGCTGCGTGAACTTTCATGATGAGCCGAAGATACCGAAGGCAACCGGTTATCAAGATATTCACTATTGGGGCTTGGACTGCGAGACGCCTCTTTTTCTTCGTCAACCGCCGACCCGTCAACTTCCCTCGGAGTAGCCTTGACGACTGGCGCAGGAGTTGTGGTTTTAGATTGAGCTGCAGTCGCGTTGCCAGAGGCGGCGGTTGGCTTGCGTTTACCAATCTTGAACTTCTTTCCTTTAAGAGCCATACGTTCAGCCATTGACATAAACTGTGTTCCTGTCCCTCCGGCATTTGGAGGGGGCGGAGAGACCGATTCTCGGCCAGACTCGTTATCAACGACCTCTGATCGTTTGGTACGGCGAGTAGTTCGCGAGTCACGATCCTCTGCGTTGCCCGATGTGGATTTGGCATCTTCTTCAGAAGGGCCCATATTAGCAGTCGCAATGGTGGTTACCTCAGACTTTCTAGGCCTTCCTCGACATCTGGGTTGAGCAGGCTCTGCTACAGCCTCTGAAGCACCTGTAGCAAGCTCGGCAGCAAATTGAGCCTCCAACTCGCCAACCATTCTCTCGTGCTCGATGCCACTATCGTCGTTGCCGTCTTGGATATACACGTCAGCAAGTTCAGCTGAATCGTCGGCGGCCATAACTTGGGAAAGGTGTGATTTTCTAGGCCGACCCTTTGGCCAACCCTTCTGGCCACCCTTAGGTTTCTTAGATGAACTAGTTGGCGTAGATTGTGAAGAGGAAGCGTTCTTGGGAGGACGGCCACGGCGTTTAGGAGTCTTTGCCACGGACTCACCTTCGGGCTCGGGGTCCTTTTCGATAGATGCTTGCAGGGTAGAGGAGGGCGCACCGAATAAAGCACGAACTGCATCAGCAGCTAGATCGACAGCCGATTTCTTGTCCCCCTTTGCGCTATTAACAGGTGATCTCAGTGTTTTTGGTTGCGCGACCACTTCGTCAAACTCATCAGAATCGTGATCTGCCTCCACATAGGATGCGATGGGCTTCGCATGTCTAAGTTCGGGCTCATTTGCATCAAACAACAGCTGACCCCGTTTCTTAGGCGGAGAGGAACTTGGGGCTAGGGTCTCATCTGGCGTGTTTTGTGCGTCGTCTGTTCCAGTATCTTGTGCTGTACTTGGGTCTCTGCCGTCTTGAGTTGGCTGGTTCATGATGACCTCAGGAGCAGAAGGCGGTCCATTGAACAATGCAGGATCCATACTATCTAGAAAGTCTGCTTCTGGCTCGGCCGCGAGACGAGCCTTTTTGTGATGAGACTTACCAACGACAAAGTCTGGATCCTCGTTTTCTCGCTTGGCCTTCCTCTTGGCGGCACGAATAGACTTCTTGACGAACTCAGGAATATCTGGCTCTGCCGGTCGCATGGCATCTTCAGATGGAGCTTGGAAAGGATCAAAAAGAATCTTGTCAGGCGCATCATCTGGTTCATAGTATCCCATGCCTATGCGTTGTCGTGCCACCAATGAAGGATCTGGATACAATGAAGTATCGACGTCTTCAGCTTGCGACATATCCATGCCCATGGTCTGGTCGTCTTGTTCCGCATTTGTCTCGGGGTAAGGTGGGTATGGCCCTTCCATAGTGTCGTCGGCCATGGGGTGGTCGCTTTGACCAAGAACATGACTTTGATCTCCGTAACCGTTCATGCCAGGCACATGCATTCTGTTAGTAGCATCGTCGTCACCCTGCATGGCCTCTTCTTGTTCAGTAAGATCTTGTGCCTTGGCGTTGTCTGCTTGTTCTCTTAGCCTCTTCATTCGCCTGCTATCCTTACTGCGGCTCTCCTCTCCCGCAGCCTTGAGCCAGGAAAGGTTGTGAACGCGGAAGTCAACAAGTGCTTCCACACTTCTATCATCAGCAATGGGACGAGTGTCGTGTCCCAGCAAGGTGTTCTTTGGTGTATATGGGTCTGTATTACCGACACGGCGACAGTAGCCACAATTACAGATGCCCAAGCACTTCGGACATTGCCATTGCTCATCCTCGAGTACTTTCTGCGGCAACATGTCAAAAGCCCGATAAAGGACGCCGTAGCAATATGATTCAGTGCAACCAGGATTTGTGCACTGATGCACTCGGTAAGCATAGTCTTTGTGACAGCAAACGTGGCATCTCCTAAGCTCTCCCTTCTTCTTCTTTCGTTTGTATTTCTTCTTGGGTCTTCCTTCGCCATCAACCTCAGGCTCTGACTCGCTTGCTGTTATCTCGCGTTCTGGCTGAGTGATATCTTTCCAAGGCCGTCTTCTCAAAGCTTCTTGGCAGATCTGCGCCAAAGACTTCTTCCCAGAACGTTGGCGGGCGATCTCGAGGGGCTGGGGTGAGGTTTCAAAATCAACAAATCCATCATTCTTGATGATCATGGAGCGCCAATCCTCGTAGTTGTTGACTAGGTCGGCCCAAGGCCATTGCTCGCACCACTGCAGACCTGAGAGACATGCGCAAGATCGTCCCATGGCATAGCATTCCATACAAACGTCATACGTATCTTCATCGCCGTTTATCAACATACGAGTGCAGTGCTTACAAGTTAAGAACTTGTTAAAGATGTTTGAGCGGCAGTATGAGCAGGTAATGCATGAATCAAACTCAATGAACTCTACTTCCTTCTCTTTCAGGGCGAACATCTCATCAAGGAGAATTTCGGTGAACAGACTGAAGAGTTTCTTAAAGTCACCCGCAAGCTGTCTAGCACGAGGCGAGCTCCTGAAGATATCCTGACCAAGGCCTAAGAAACTCAAAGAGGTTATTTCGGCCTTGTCCTCGAGGCTTTGCAACTGCCGATAATACTTTTCCAGAGTGAAGAAGATCATGGCTTTGTTCTTGTATTGTTCGTCACGGCATACAAGACGAGCCTTCGGCAGGGCCTCATGCAATGCTAGTTCGAGGGTCTCGGCAGTTGTGCGATTCCATGCCACCTTTATTGTTCGAGTACCACGGTTCCAGACTTGATGTGCGGCCAGAGGGGGGACAAGAATGAAATCACCAACTCGCTGCTCAACAACGTAGACGTCGAAAGGCGCCTTCTTCCACGCATTGATCTGAGCAAAGTGTTTTTCAATCTCAATATCATGGCCCAGCATAGAGAGGAAGTATTCGCGAACAACCTCTCGGTCCTTGCTTTCTGTCATGAACCAGATGGAACTTCCTGGCTTCTCTCCCTTCTCGTCTTCGGATGCTTCCACCATGATGTTTTGGCCTAGGGAGGCACACATTTCACGATGTGCTGGGGTATATGTGCCTTCGTGTCCAATATAACACATAAGATTCTGGGCTCGCATCTGCTCCGGTAAGCTGGACATTAGGTCACCTGCCGGCGCTGCAGCAGCTTCGTCGCGGAATGCATCTTCGTTTTGCCGTGAGCCTCCAGCCTCACTGGCGTTCTCGTTTAGGTAGAACAAGTTCGGGTGGATGACTTTCTGTAATGCATCATGCCACTCGGGAGGACAATCGATATCCTTGAGGTAAAGGCGCTGACGGCGCTCGTCGCGAAAATTGTTAGGTGTCCACTGATTCGCTAGCTGTCTCATCGATCGTAGGTAATGCCCCGTTGTCATAGGGATGTCGGTACCGGCAGTGATGTCTCTCACATTCTCCTCTGTAATTGCGAAATGTCAGCAATGCTTCTGGTGACCCGCCGAAGGACTCAACCTACGCGCTTTATCATATGTCTTCTCTAACCAGCTAACATCAAATAACCATTTCGGTAAAACTCCATCCCATCCATCTATAACTAGGGGTTTGCCGCCGGCGATGACGTGAATCAACACAAGCTTCTCAAACTCTTGTTGACCAAGATTGCGGATCTGGTTTCTCGAAACTCGCTGAACCCATTTGAAGTTTGGTGTCCTATCCACCAAGCTATACAAGTCTAGATCTGGGGGAATAGGGTCGAATTTTGCTTGCGGGTGAAGTGATGTAGGCATGTTGTCGAGCCTCTAATGGTGATACGCGCGAAGCTGTAAGGTGTGGGGTTGTATTCGAGAAAGGGATATCATCAGTCGCAAAGGGAATTTTGCCGGGGAAAATCGTATGCGCGGAGTTAGGCCTTGAAGCCATTCGGTTCGTAAGTCATCACCATTCAAAAAGAGAAAAATGGCAGCGATATCACTTGGCAATGTGAGTTTATAAATCATGAGCAACCCAGCCTACAGTCGCGTCAGAAGCTCAGGCGAATTTCAGAATGCGCAACCAATCAAAAGTGCCGCTGAGGCAAAGAAGAGTATAGGTGCACGTGATTCACCACTTGCCGATCTCGCCAGAGTGAGCTTGCCAATTCGCTCCACTTGTACGCTGAGCTTGTGACAAGGATCTTTAAAGTTTGTAAGAAACCGATTTTTGGATCCCAAGTTTTCGAATTATGCTTTGGTGGGTTGGCATTGAGGTCTGACGTGACTTGATTTCACTTGAAGAGTTTCTCGGTAAGTGAAATATGAGTTTTTGTATCAATTGATAGTTCAAGTTCTCATTTATTATCCCTGTAGGTCTGTAGACGAGACAGTTATCTATGAGATTAAATGCTCTCCCTCGGGCTTCGGCCTGGGCTCAATGTCGAGGCATATCAGGCCAACCTCTGAGAGTCCAGAGACAACTACAAGCACGACCTTCCTTCATCCATGTTTCCAAAGCCCTGGGACAACCGTGGCATAATAGCCAGCGAGCAGTTGGATTTCACGAAGCCAAACCTCGATCCTTCCCTCTGGCCACCCAGGATTTAGACTCACCATCAGCTCCAATAACACCAGCACCTTACAAACCGCCTGAGACTGGACTCTTATCCAAGATTCCAGCATCGTGGGTTCCTTATGCCGAGTTGATTCGACTAGACAAACCAGCTGGAACATACTATTTGTTCTTCCCATGTCTGTTTTCCACGCTCATGGCAGCCCCAATGGCAATGGCCATGGCCACTCCGGGTTCTGTCATTGGAACATCACTCCTGTTCTTCTCTGGAGCTCTCATCATGCGAGGAGCTGGGTGCACAATCAACGACCTATGGGACCGTAACCTTGATCCTCATGTATCAAGAACTCGACTCCGACCCATCGCCCGTGGTGCAATTACCCCCTTCAAAGGTCTTGTCTATACAGGAGTTCAACTATTAGCTGGCTTGGGAATATTGCTACAATTCCCCCTCCCTTGCCTCTTCTACGGTGTTCCTAGCTTGATTCTGGTAGCCAGTTATCCCCTGGCCAAGAGAGTCACATACTACCCTCAAGCAGTCCTCGGACTGACCTTCTCATGGGGCGCAATCATGGGTTTCCCAGCCCTTGGCATTGATTTGCTGTCACATACTCCAGCTCTGACTGCCGCAGCCTGTCTCTATGCTTCCAATATTGCATGGACAGTATCGTACGATATGATCTATGCTCATATGGATATCAAAGACGATGTCAAAGCAGGAATCAAGAGTATTGCGCTCAAACATGATGCTGAGACTAAGCAAGTGCTTACAGGATTGGCGGCTGCACAGATCTCTCTTCTTGCCGCAGCTGGATTGGCAGCTGGAGCTGGGCCTGCATTCTATATCGGAAGCTGTGGAGGGGCTATGGTGACTCTTGGTCTCATGATCAAGCGAGTCAATTTGAAGGATGCCAAAGATTGTTGGTGGTGGTTCGTTAACGGTTGCTGGATCACTGGTGGCGTGATTAGCCTGGGTCTGGCTGCAGACTACACTATCAGATATGTCAAAGGACCCGAGGATGAGGTGAAGCCGCAGAACTGAGTTGGGGGGGGAACTGAGACAATGTAAAACAATTGTACTATAGTGTCATCATACATGGGGTTATGGGATCAATTCCCAAAATTCATCCTCACGGGGCGTGCACGTCGTTGTTTGTTCGTCGAAGACTTTGTGATCTATTTTTCCCTTTTCAGACCGTCGTCTCCCATGATCAGATCCCTAACCAGTAATGCCGATGCAAGCAATCCGAATAGACTCCACGTGTCGAAATATGACTTTGTTTCCATCCACGAGCTCTTCGCTTAAGAACGGGGCTTCTCCTTCTTCTCCTTCCACAGAGCGAGCAGACCGACACCAGAGACCTTGACGACCTTGAATCGCACACCGGGAATATCACCCTTGGCCTTGCCCTTGCGACCGAAACCAGCCAGGAGGACCTCATCGTTCTCGTCAACGAAGTTCAAGCAACCGTCATTGGGGACTATAAATGCTGTTAGTATAACCCATCCATCGTCATCTCTCGTAGCATCTTGGGTTCGTCGTACCGAAAGCAGTGACCTTCTTTCCGTTCTTGATGAGCTGAACACGAACACACTTTCGGATAGCGGAGTTGGGCTGCTTGGCCTCAACACCGACCTTCTCGAGGACGATGCCCTTGGCGTGCGAAGAGCCACCGAAGGGAGAGGACTTATAAGCGGTACCGAGGGCACGCTTCTTGTAGGCAAGGTCGGCCCATTTCTGGTCCTTTCGGTTGGTTCGCAGCTTACGAGCGGCGTTAAGACCACGAGGTTTGCCTCCAGCCATTTTTGCTTTCGAGATTCGTTAGTCGGTTGTCGGTTCGAAGAAAATACTCGAGCGCGAGGGATTGAGTATGTTGGGTTGGGTTGGATTGCTAGTACCTACCGGATCTGTCTGTGTATCGACGACGGGATGGTGATGGGAATTTGCGGAGGCGTCAACGAAAAGTTGGAAGGAACGACCAGCAAAAATTCCAGGTAGGGTTTGGTGGCCCTAGGAAGGTGCACGTCAACTTTGTGGAAGGTGTAATCACGTGTAAGACATTCAAGTGGTCTGAGCTGCCCCACTTACCTGCAGAGAAGTCTTGGCGATAGACTGATCATTCCATCAGTTCAAGGTTAGCGTTGTCTTACTGTGTATTCTACAGTTTAATACTGTCCATCAGCTAGGTCAACTCAACACTCTAAAGCCAGAGGGATATCAGTCAATGCTTGATATTGGTCTGGAATGAAGCAGACAGTATCATTCTCATCAACGCACATATATATGTTATTATCAATCAGTCGATAAGCCTCTTAAGTCAGAATGCCCCAATTAACCCGACCTTTGAGCCGCCAACGAGATCCTCCTCCTTCTTTATTCCTCCATCCATCTCCTTCAGCCTCAAATGTCTCCTTACCAAATGCACATCCGCCAACTGTTCCTTTCATAGGACAGTCATCAAACTTGAGGGCAAACGCCGAGCGTGCACCATCTGTTAGATCTGCACGATCCGAAAATGTCCTCCCTCAGCGGGTTGGACTGTTTCCGGCAGAGAGCACTCGCGCGACAGGTGACCGCACCGATTTGTTATGGTCTGAGATGCAAGCAACTCTAGAAGAAGTTGAGCTCTCGGCCTCTGGAGGAACCCACGTATTCGGTCCAGATCATGACCGTAAGCTGGCTGACTTGAGAGCCGCCCAAATTGCTCTCGCTCAAGCCTGGGCAAGAAGTGAGGCAGACGATGTTATAGACACAGCGCAGCTGGAAAATGTGGGGTCTGTAACTGGATCTGAAGTTCGAAACATGAAGGGTGCATTAGGCGACAACTCCAAGTCTGGTCTTGATGGGACGGAGAAGAGCGCTGTGGGAAGCAGCAGCATCTCACGACCCAACAGCAGTGGCACAGGAGTTGAGAGACTTGGTCACAAGCTGGAAGAAGAGACAGAAGTGGACATTCTCCTCGCAAGAAAACGACGCGAAGCCAATGATCGGTACTTCCAGCGAGTCAACCAAGGCGTCATCGACGTTGTAACCCGGCTTGAAGACGTCGCAGTAGCTATGAGAGCTGTCGAACAAGAAAGCAAGGAGGTATGGAGCGAAAATGACAGTGTTCCTGGTGCATCGAGAGCATGAGCGTGTTACATGATGTAATTTCTTCGGCGTTGCCAGGAGTCAGGCGAGATTTACTTAGCATTTATGGCGTTTCACGGTTTGAGACAAATTGTTGATATTTATATAATCACGGTTTTCTAGAATATGGCTGCATTGGGAACCTGCTTACTCCTTTCGTACTTATAAAAATGTCCTTGGCCAGTCTTTGTCGATTGCTTCGACTTATACCGAGATGGTATGTGGAGACTGATAGACACAGCAAACCACCACTCGATGCCATGACGACAAAGAAGGCTACTCATATTTGAGTTGCGCCATCATTCTGAATTATTGGTTTGCCGACTCGTCAAAGACTATTCTATTGCAACATTGCTCATAGTGATCAACTTAGGTATTAGTCTTGCTTGAGTGCAAGCCCTCAGAAGAGCCGACAGAACGCCTCGGGGGGACACAAGACATTAGACGCAGGGCTAATACTTGTTAAAGAATACCTAAAATTNNAAAAAAAAAAAAAAAAAAGCCAAGATTTTCGTTGTATTAAACAAGAGAACCTCTCTATCTCGAACAAACGTTCTCTTGTCCTGCCATTTATGTAGTTGTCCTTCTACTATTGGCCGTTTCTGTGGTTGGACAATCATCACGCCTAATCTAGGTACCCTCATTCTTGACAAAACGATTGGGAGAATGAAGTGGACGACCTGCCCGATTCGGTTACTGGTCAGCGCCATGTGGCACACTGCTTTTTTAACTCGCTTCAGTGGAGTGATTGATGCAAGACCCCAGCCCAGGCCCCCCGTGGTCAGTTATGTTCAGGCATGCAGGGCAATGCGTCGGATCTACCACCAGTCCAGCCAAGGGCCATCACCCACCCAAGCCATATAAAGTCTCAACACATCCCGTTACTCTCTTGCATTAACGTCACAGGCATTTATTTAATCCGCACTCAACAACGCATTCGACCCCGAACAAATCTTTGTCACATAAATAACGATTATCAACGATTTCATCATCGGCAATAATCCATCGATAACAACACCGCCGATACCGCTGTCAACATGAGACTTCTTCCTATTGTCGCTACCGCTCTCGCGATTGTTCCAGGCGCTTTCGCCGTTGACCAAAAGAAGTCGGCTATTGTCTGGTTCGAGGACGAGTCTACCCCCGATCGCATCGTCGACGAATGCAAAAATGCTCTGATCAAGGCTGGTGGCAAGATCACTCACGTCTACTCCATCATCAAGTGCGCATACTCCGCCTTTTGACACTATGACGATTTCATACTAATCACTTGACTAGGGGCTTCTCCGTCATCGCTCCCGAAAAGGCGCTCGAGATTGTTCAGGTCAATCACGAGGAACATCAAATCCGGGTCGAGAAGGACGAGGTTGTGACAACAGACTAAGGGCTGCGCTGAGCGTACGCAAATGATGATTTTAAACACGACGGGATAACAGCATGCCTTTGAAATAAGCCGACCGGTTTTCGCGGCAGTGTTTGGGATATTGATATCCTTGATTTAGGCGTTACAGGATAGGAGCCTTGGTATTGTCTGGAAGAGAACACTCGTTACGAAATTCAACGTGTTCGTTGTTAATCAAAACCCTCCAACACGGAATAGACCTTTTGTTGCTTACATCGCCCATATCCGCGGTTGCTTGTGATATATTGTAAAAGCATATGATAATGGCTATCAAACTGCGACGTTATGGGATGTTTATTGACGGCATTTCCGGCGGATCAGACTGGGAGTGACACAATCAAGCCGCGATCGCTCAGAGTCCTTGAGGGCGCCTTCTTCTTCTGAGAGGCTGTCTCTATAATCTCTTGTCGAGGAGGGGACCGCCGAGGTGTTTGGTTTATCGCCATTCGAGTTCAGGGGCCTTATCTAGTAAAATCTGAGCTGAGCAATATGTCTCTCAGCCTGGACATCCCGCACTTACACATCGCGACACCCCACTAGAGGATATCGAGAATGCGTCATTGTTCATTCATTACTTACAGTATGGCAATATTGTTCTCAGTCGCTTATGCCAACTGTTCGAGTCGGTAACAAGCCACGCAATAGTCTATGTACGCAAATGATACACTTTCTATGGTACACTTCTGCGACAAATATTGCCTCAGATGACGGTCCTCGCATTGGTTTGCATAAGGTACGCCACCGCCACATCTAACATCGTCGTCTAGCAACCTTACCTACATTGGATTCAATGATGCTCCTATATTGTAGCCAGATGTTTTCGGTATGCCCAGATTACCCATGAGCAACAAGTGTCAAAGCAATGTATCTATTTCGTTAAACCCTGCTTATTGAAATTGCTATCCAATCCTAAAGCATTCGGCTTGATTACTGGACGCTTTAACTCTGGCCCATATGACAGGCTAAGCACGCTATTCCAACTTCCCGTGGGCCCCTACTCTTACCCCTGTCAAATCAAATCGATAAGCCCGGAGCTCAAGCCCAACGTCGCCGAAACGTTGAACATCCATTGAAACCTCTCTATGCTCCTTCTTATCCATGCATTCGCACTGAACATTTAACTCGACATCCACCGAACAATGGAACACCGGATCTCAAAGTCCTGATAATAACTTGGTTTAAAATCTCCGATTTTCTTTCGACATGCCGTCGAATGCCTCCAAAATCAGTACCCCTGCATTCAGACACGCGACGCAACTCCCTATAATCCCACCATCATTATCACTCCCGACAGCGACAACCTGATACACTACCTACTTAGATAACCACGATTTGGCCTAGGCCGCGCAATTCTACACCATGCCAGGCTTTGCTCCTACCGCGCAGGCTGCGCTCATAAAAGCCGTAAGTGTCTTCGACGAGTCATCACCACCTTCACCGTCTTCTAGCTCTAGTCTGATCAAAGATACCCCTCAGATTAAACGAGTCTTCGAACCGAAGCGAATGGTAGAATCTTTCGAAGACCTCATTGATGGCGTTACACTTGGCTTAATCCTGCATCAACTGGATCCTAGTTTTGACACGTCGGCTCTCGAACCAAATTCCAACACCTCTCGCTACCTGACCAACAAGCGCAACCTCCAGAGCATCTACAAGGGTCTCTTCCGCTATATTCGGCGAGCTGTTCCCGACCTTGCTTGCCAGGCAAAGAAGTTCGACTACCATGCTATCGCCGAGAACCCCGATGCACAGGGCATCAGCCAGGTGAATATCCCCTTCATGCCGTCAAAATCATTGACCCTGGAGCTAACTAAACAGCTCTTGGCTGTCATGTTTGGAGTGGCAGTACTGGGTCCTGAAGCCCAGCGCTACATTCCGCGGATAACTGCTCTCGACAGGCAAACCCAAGGAGAGATTATGAAAATCATCCAGACTATACAAGAGGACATAAATAATTCACAAAACAACGACGATGTGGATGAGGCTATCGACGCTGTCATGGAGGCGCGAGATATTGATCTACTCGTCGAAGAGCAGAATGCAGCATTGCGATCACAACTTGACTTGACAAAGAGACAACTCTCAGACTACATCACGAGACTTGATCATCTACAAACAAGTCACGAAGAGCTCCGGTTTGATAAGGAGAAAAATGACCGAGAGCTCGAGGTTTTACGAAAGGCCACTATAGATGGTGCTAACAATGCCGAAATGATCAAGAACCTGGAGATTCAGGTACATGACCAGATGGAGCTCATTGCTAGACATGAAGAAACGATACGAAGAGATGAGCGAATCAAGTCCCAACTTGAAGCAGAAGTCCTGAAATTGACCGAGAAATGTAAAGAGGCTGAAGATCTCCGCGACCAAGCAACAGAGTGGAAGCACAAAGCCGAGGATCTTGAGAAGAAAGCCAATACCGCAGAAAGGTACAAGCAGAAACTCGAGTCCCAGCAGCATCTTGTCAAGGAGGTGCAAAACCTTCAGTATGAGAAGACTGAGCTGCAAGATCAGATTAAAATCCTGCTCGATGACCAGGATAGGGGTGCCCGCACCAGGAAAGCAGAGGATGAGTTGACCAAGATGATCACTCAGTCCGAGCAACACCTCTGGGACGAGCGCAGCCAAAAGAACCAACTGATGAAGGATATTGCGGCGCTTGAAGATGAAGTTATTCGTTTGAGGGCTCGACAAGTACACGATGAGAACTTTATCAAGGATCTCCAGGAACAGCTCGAGAGTGGTGAAACTGCACCAAGTGCAGCGCCCGGCGCATTGGGTCTGGCGTCAAATCTCGAGGATGAACTTAACGATGCAGCGACCGAGGATGGTCAGCCTAGCCAAGTTAACCTTCCCCTAGAATTGTCCCGCCTGAAGGCTGAGAACGATTTGCTACGCAGTACAGTCGGTTCTGGAGATACAGCCCCGCTCCGCCGGGAGCTGGATGAAGAGAAACGACAACGTGCTCACATTCAGAAGAACTATAACGATATTTTTGAAAAGCACGCTGTGTTGCAAGATCAAATGGAGTCGCTGATCAACAATATGACTGGTGAAGGGTTAGTCAAGGCAATTGAGGAGGCCTCCTTCCTCTATAATGGACATCACATACTTACTTCTGACTATTACAGAACCAAGGCATTCATCAACATCAAACAGTCACAAATGCAGTGCGAGTTTGAGCTCGAGCAATCGAAGAAGCGAGAGAAGGATCTCTCTGCTCAAGTTGCAGACCAAGGCCGCGAACTTCTTGCTGCCAAGGCCCAGCTCTCAGCTCTCTCCAAAGAGGGTGCCGATGCTCTCAATGAACTCAAGTCTACAGATGTCACTATCATTTCATCTCTCAAGTCTGAGCTCGATTATACGCGAGAGCAGCTTAGCTATACCACTGCAGAGCGAGAGGCGCAGCAGACCCAGCTTGTCGAAGCTCTCCTTGCCAAGGATAAGTTGCGCAAGGAGGTTGAAGAGGGCCGGGAGCTGCAAGACATCAATGGTGAAGGTGATACACCTGATCCTACCAAGAAGGGCGAGTTGATTGAAAAGCTACGTGCCCGTCTCAGAGAAATCCGTGAGGTGAGTCCCTTTTTTGATGCAATTGTCAATGGCGATGGAGATGACCAAGTGGTATCGGATGATGGCGACAAGACGTCACTGGAAGACGAAGCATTTTGGCCATCAAACCCAGCACCAACAGGTGATGAGCCAGACCCATTGCCAACACCCCCCCCTGAGATCGAAATACCCAAACCCTCTCCCGTGCACCAGCCCAAGATTCCCTTTAACCCAAGGGAACTCGTGGAACCAATCGATATGCAGAAGAAGAAGAAGGCTAGTAAATTGAGTTGGCTGACGAATTTGTTTTAGCAACTGGAACGATCAGAAACGGACAGAATCGATTTGCAACGTAAGCTCAAGGCTGCTCATGATGGAGAAGCAGTGGCTGCACAAAAGGTACGTTTCACTTCTTATATATATATTAACATAACTCATCCAAATCATGTATTCTTCTCGCTGTACCTAAAATATGTACTGATTATTCTTAACCCAAGGCCGCAAGCGATCAAATCATCCGGAACCTCGAAAGAGAAAACGCCCTTATTTCAACAGCATGGTATGATCTTACAAGCCGTCTGCAAAGTAACCATGTCGTTTTGCAGCGGCGGCATGAAGCTCCGCGGAGCTGGCTTAACAAGCAGAGGCAGATGGTCAATGGTCAGTTGCGCTTCCGCGACTCGCTCTACCTCTACTGACCTTCCCCTGTCAGCAACCCCGAAGCGATAGGTACTCGCGGGGTGAGAAAACCTTTGCATTTTTATGATAAGACTCAACGAATTACGCTCTCCAGTTGTGTGACATAACTCCTACCTACCAAACAACCGCCAGTCCCTCTCGACGTATTCATCATTTCCAACCCACCCACACTGGCTTATCTTACACGGCACTCAAGATTGCTCCTTTAACCTTTCTTGATCCGGCATCCTTATCATTGCCCGACCATATCACCTTGGAAACCCAGGGCATCGCATTTTCCTCTTTCTTGATTTGTCCCTTTGAAGCATGGCGAGGGAGCTCGGGGAGTATTTTTAAACGGGCGTATTTGCTTGGTAGACTTGGTGGTAGGGAGGAGAATTGCTGCATTCCCTCAGAATGCCTTCTACGATATCATTAGTATAGATGTTATGCCCGTGAGTCTTAATGGGCTCTATACGGTTCAATAGAGACTCTAGCTCATGGTTGCGGAGTCGCAGTTTGGTCGGCATATGTCGCATAAGATGATATCATGACATCCCAGTCAAAAGGTAGGGCCTTTGATTATTGGAAACCATATCCTTAGATGTTCTACTCATCGGTAACAACGGCGCATTGACGACATAGGCACTGTACATTCAATATCACACTTAATCAAATGAATACAGTTGAAAAGTTAACGCTTCGAAAGCCAACTTTCTGTTGGTTGGAAACTATGGTAAAAAAGACATTTTGATACATGGCTAATCGTCGTCCAAAGTAGGTAGCTTTTTCCACACATGGCCACAAGACCGCAGACAAACCCTCTACCTTTTAACGCCTCTTTGGCCTGGAGGATTGGGTTCTCCAATCTCCCTTTCGCCTCCGCAGTTTACAGTTCATACCGTTCATATATCCAAGACGAGCTGGCTTTTATTTTCACTCAGCATGCGTCTTGTGGGCTAGCCGCATTGAGGTGCAGCCAGCAATAGTCTACCACTCTGGGTAGCATTTAGGCTCGCTTATCGTGAAGGACCTTGAGCATGTTCTTCCACACTTGGCCGGGTTCTTGGCTGGCATCGAGGCCGCTCCAGATACCGGTGTTCTTGTAGTAACCCACAACAGGGGCGGTCTGCTTGTGGTAGGTGACGAGACGCTTCTTGAGAGCCTCGGCGTTGTCGTCACTTCGCTGGATAAGAGGCTCGCCAGTAATATCATCCTTCATGTACTCCTTGGGAGGGTTGAAGGTGGTGTGGTATGAGCGGCCGGAAGCGGGGTGGACTAATCGGCCAGTGATGCGGGCAACGAGCAGAGAGTCGTCAATCTGGAGCTCAACGGCGTGCTGGAGAGTCTGCTTTCGCTCTGCAAGCATGGCATCGAGACCCTGGGCCTGCGGGACAGTTCGAGGGAAACCGTCGAGAATGAAGCTGAAGCGCGAATTATTAGTATCTCCATTCGTTGATCACGTCGGTGTAGGATCAAGATTTATGGTCTCCAATCTCATATTGAAGAACCCAAAAATCCTGGGAAATATAACTCACCCGCCCTGGCACTCCTTATTGCTGTTAAGCTCCTCCTTGATCATGCCAATCATGATGTCGTCGCTGACCAGACCGCCCGCATCCATGATCTTCTTGGCCTCGACACCGAGAGGGGTCTTCTTAGCGACCTGAGATCGCAGCATGTCACCGGTGGCCTGCGCAATGAGAAAATACAGGTTAGAAAGTGGAACTTATACGTATAGTGTTTTGCGACGGGAATCAACATACCAGATGGCAACAGGAGAAGCGCTCCTTGATCTTAGGGGCCTGGGTTCCCTTTCCTGTGAAGCGGCGTTAGAAAAGCACAAGAGTGACATCTGCGCCACAAAAAAGCTCACCAGCACCAGGGGGACCGATGAGAATCATTCGGATCTCCTCAGTAGAGACGGGACCACCAGTAGCTCGGGCCTCGAGCTTCTTAATGCGTGTATCGATGGTGCTAATGACATCCTTGAGCTGCTTAAGCTCATCCTCAATGAAACCCATTGCTGCGGTTGCGAAAGGTAGAATTGGAGCTGGAACTTGTTGTTGAGGGCAATTGACAGAGATCTTGTGAGATCCAGAGAAGCAAAGATAGAATTGACGAGGGGCTTTGTTCTTTGGTGCGAGGCTGAGAGAGTCGAAGTGTAAGAAAAGAGAGAAAAAAGCGAGGAACAAAGTCAAGACTGGGAAATCTTGAGTGCGTAGCCGGAGGACGGGAGGTTTGGGGAGGTGCTTTAGAGAGCTATGATTGGCTGGACGGGACTATTTCTGCTGGAGCGATGATGATGGGGGGACACCCCTGTGATGGGACCTGCTGGGGATGCGCCTTGGCCTTGTCTGTTGTAATCGTGGCTTTTCTGTCTCTATCGGCGTTATGAGGAGATATTTGGAGTGTTGGCAGTTATAACTACAGTGATTAACGATGAATATTCAATAATAACCAGAGTCTTAGTTATTTCCACGTGTGACGTTTTCCAGGGCTCATGTCAACACAACAAAAAGCAAGCTTTCAATCACAGGCTTCAGCCAAGACAATATAAGGTACTGGGTACAGCTGCGGCGCTATAGATACCACCACCTGTTCGTAACGCGATCAAGCTCCAATAACAGCATTCTTTTACTTTTATATGTTCGAATACGGTGAAGGTATCTCGTGCTTTCACTTTTCATCACAAACATTGAGCTCTAAAGCATCATCGTCATCTACACTTGATCAACCCTTCATCTCTATTCAACACCAATACTCTGTATACAAGTACTTGCCTAGGGTAAGATGGTTCGCAAACACCTCAACAACTAACTACCGTATCCGGAACATGCCCGTTTTGCCTCTGCTCACTCCAAGATGTTATAACCGCAAAAGGCCGAAACCAATGGCGGCATGTCATTTCGCTGCTGCAAGTAGATAATGAGTAAGTGGGTTCATTGTTTGGTCACTAGGACCGAGGTTCACACATTCGGAGGAATATCACAGCCCCTTTGATCCGATGTATCCCCGCCGGCGGTTCAACAAGTTTCATCCATTCGGATGGTTATGTATTCTCACGCTCCATTACCTATTTCTCATCTCATGGCGAATGGCCGGCCACACCTCGGTCTGTATCTAACAAATGTTGAACTACCTAGACCCTGGCTCATTTCATGGCCAAGGTAGCAACACTTGTACAAAACCGAGCATCGGTAGTTAACATGACATCTCTAGATGAGTGCCGTTATGTCGCAAGTAGTAGTGACATAGCACCCTCGCAATATAACGCTCTAATCCACTTTAGGTGTGTCAATAGCCGGTAATGACATACTAGCCTCTATCTTTCTGCTTTATTATAGATATACTAAAGCTAAGGCTAGAGTTTATTTTAAGAATATATTATAA